>JABUQX010009216.1:7500-52827 GCA_015478945.1 Trachelipus rathkii
TAAAAAAATATAAGATTTTATTTCAGAAAAAAATGAAACGATTTGGATCAAAAACAAGAATTCCGCTTCCAATGCCACCTTTCTTGCGTTGAATCAAAAACTAGCATCGATACATAGTTCCAGTATTAGGTTTTAATTCTTCTCTATGTATATATCTGCGCGGTTTATTAAGACGAACTGAAATGTATGGCCTTAGGCCGTTGAATTGGTGAAAGCGATCGGGGTTAGCTGATGGGGTCTCACCATTTACTAACTGGTTTTGGGGCGGTAGTATATATATATATATATTTTATTATGTCGTATTATGTTTACAATTTTTAATAAACGAGGGGGTTGACTCATGCGGTGCAGAGAGTGGATTACTTACAATTGTTAAAACTCTAGAGTTGTATTTACATTGTCTTGATGATGTATAGAGTATGAGAGTCCATTATATATAGTATTGATAGGGGGGTTGTGTTTGGTGTATTGGGTTTATTAGGTTGGAGTGAATTTGTGTGGATGTTATATGGGATTGATATGGTGTTTGTAAGTTTAGGGGGTTGAGATGAGTTTAGTGAGGTGGATTTGGTGGGTTAGTTATATATAATAATATATATTTATATAGTTTAGGGGAGCTGTTATTAGAGGTGGGTGATGTTATTGGGTTACTTATATAGAGGTGGGTTTAGGTTTAGTGGTAGGGGGTGTGTGTAGGTACGTATGTGTTTAGTGGTGAGTTGTTTGATGTGTGATGATAAGGTTTAGTATGGTATGTTAGTATTTTTGTGTTTGTTTGTGATTGCGTAGCCTTAAGATCAAAAAATTTGTTCTGAAGCCAAATTGCGCTTGTGTAGATGTAAATATATATACATAAATATTAATGCTTACATCACAGAAAGTTGTAGAATGACTTGAAAAAAATCCACAATGGAGTTAGATAGTAGATAAAATTATTAAGCTTTGGAAAAAAAATATTTACAGGTGAAATAAGAATGTTCTTAAGGTGTTGTTTTCTAAGAGTTTCTTGAGTGAGTGGTTTATGATCTTCCGAGTGGTTTCGTCGATTTAATATTAACAGACGTCAGTCCGCATAATTATATGCAATTTCTGTCAAAGTGATACCTCTGAATTTGACATGGTTGTCCAATATTCTTCCAGTTTTGTCGCATAAATGGATTATATAAGTAATGATGAAATCAGTTATATATATATAGTATATAATATTGTATGATATAGGTAAGTGAGGTTAGGTTATTATATATAATCAGTATATATATATATTAGTATAAATATAATATTAGGTATATATATATATATATATTTATATATATATGTATGATATATATATATATACGGTTATTTATAGTGTTAGTATATATATATATTTATATATATATATGATATATAGTATAGTAGTATATATAGGGTAAAGTGAGTAAGTATTATATATGGTGTAATATTTTCAGCTAATTGGACCGTGTATTAGATATCACATTACAGCAATCGTACATAGGTTAAAATCTTTTCATGTTTTGTATTGAATAGTTTTGTGAAAGGGGGACGGAGGTTTAAAGTGGAATATAGGCTAAAAAAATTTCTATTGTATCTTTCTGAAAGTGTTAGGGATTCGTTTACTAT
Source organism: Trachelipus rathkii (assembly GCA_015478945.1). Taxonomy (NCBI): domain Eukaryota; kingdom Metazoa; phylum Arthropoda; class Malacostraca; order Isopoda; family Trachelipodidae; genus Trachelipus; species Trachelipus rathkii. Next base: position 9,121 of record JABUQX010009216.1, read on the forward strand.
TTGCGTAAAGTGTTTTTGTAATTCCAATAAAAGCCTAGCACATGTTGTTTAGAGAGTCTCGACTGTCGTTAGAAATATAAGTGTGTAAAATTGATAGACAATATTATATTAGTGTTCTTAGCATATGTGTTGTATCACCTATTCAAATTGATTAGTATAAACAAGTTCTTTGTTCAAAGCTGTTTTTTTTTTATTACATTTATTTATATCATTTAACAACTTTGAAATATTTTGATTTTAACTTTGAATGAAAATAATTTAGGGCCCAAGTCAAAGTTAGAGAAAGAGAATAAGATAGAGAGCTGTATTTAAGTATCATGCTTAGTTTGTGTTCCAAAATGCAAGATAATTATCAACTTGAGTCTATTGATTTTATTGAATTTTTTGATATTTTAAACAAAATTTAGCTTTAACATGAAATGTTTGAAAAATATTTTATGTAATGTTCATACAAGAAACATTTTTTTCATGTTAAGGGAGACTTTATCCTCAGGGACCCCCTACTTTTTGAAGTTCAAAATCAAAATTTCACATTTATTTTATATATCTTAGATTATTAGAAAAATTCCTCCTTTAACAACATGGTGTATCGTGTTTTGGATTGTATATTGTTTATAATAGAGTTCTAAATGGTGTTTTTAGATAATGTAAATTTTATTTAGAGAGGTACGAACTAAACAAATTCAATTCTCAGTCAAAATTTGTAATTCCAGTTGGCTTAGTGTAAAAAAAAAGTTTAATTTATATTATAGAAAATCTATTTTTTTTCATAATCTCAACCTCCCACCGCATTCCTTCGGATTTTTTACTGCAGTCAAATAAAGGGAGTCCGGGAGAGCGCGGTCCTTGCAGCCGGTAGTGGTGCTGGTTGCTGGTGGCCGGAGGGGTGCCGGTGCTGGGGGTGGCCGGTGCGGTGCCGAGCCAAGATAATGGGTATAATTTTTTGTCAAGAATATAATTTTTTTAAGATGTTTCATTGTCACAGCCAAAGCATACTGCAATACAATTTCAAATAGTGCAGAATCCTGAAGTATCCGGAACCGGATCCGGAGCGGAAGTCGGAATAGCCAGAGCGGTTGTCAGAGCCGGAAGTCCTGGAGCCGGAGGCGGAGCCAGAGCCGGAGGCCGAGCTGAGCCTAGGTATGAATTTTTTCAAAAAAATATTATTTTTAGGTGAAAAATTTATTGCCAGAAGACTACTGAACAATTTTTCAAAATGTGCAGAAACCTTAGCCGGATTCGGAGCGGAAGCGCGAAGCCAGAGCCCGGATCCGGATTCGGATCTGGATCCTGGGTATGATTTTCTTCAAAATATTTTTTTTTGGTAGGGGTGAATTATTTCAATGAAGACTGTGCTGAATTCAATTTTTAAAGATAGTGTAGACAACATTAGTCCGGATCCGGGAGAGCGAAGCCCACGAAATCGCATCGGAGCCGTATTTCGGTCGAGCCCGGGGATCACTGGGTATGAATTTTTTTCTGTGAAATATTTTTTTGGTGAAAAATTTAATTGGTCAGAAGTTACGTGACTGAACAATTTGAAAATAGTGCAGAAACCTTAGTCGAATCCGGAGCCGAAGTTGAAGTCGAAGCCGGATCCGGATCCGGATCCGGATCCTGGTATGAATTTTCATCAGAAAATATTTTTTAAGGTGAAAAATTTATTTCAAGAAGACGTGGTGAGCAATGTTCCAAATAGTCTAGAAACATTAATCGGATCTGGAGCCGTATCCGGAGCCGGATCCGGAGCCTGATCCCGGGTATGAATTTTTTTTTCGGGAAATATTTTTTTGTGAAAAATTTATTGTCGAGAAGACGTGCTGGCGTTACTTTTCAACTAGTGCAAAAAACCTTAGTCGGATCCGGAACGGGCTCAAGTCTAAGCCGGATCCGGATCCGTGATCCTGGTGTATGAATTTTTTCTTCAGAAAAATATTTTTTAGTGAAAAATTTATTCAAAGAAGATGTGCTGAACACAATTTTCAAAGAGTGTAGAAACATTAGTCGGATCCGGAGCCGAGGCCGAAGTCGTATCCGGAGCCGTATCCGAAGCCGGATCCTGGGTATGAATTTTTTCGGAGATTTTTTTTTTGGTGAAGAAATTTATTGTCAGTGAAGATCGGTGGCCGGAAATTTTCGAAAATAGTGCAGGGAGATACCTTAGTCGATTCCCGAAACCGAAGCTGAAGGTGGGTCGATCGGATCCTGGGTTTTGAATTTTCTTGCAGAAAATAATTTTTTTTAGTGAAAGAATTTAGTTGTCACAAGCACTGTACAATTTTCCAATAGTGCAAAAACCTTTAGTCGGATCCGGAGCCGAAACGAAGCCTAAGCCGAAATCAGAGCCCGGATGCGGACTGTCTGGTAGAAATTTTCTTCAGAAAATATTTTTTCTAGGTGAAAAATTTAATCTCCAGAAGACGTGCTGAACAATTTTCAAATAATAGTGTAGAAACATTAGTCGGATTCGGAGCCGAAGTCATATCCGGAGCCGTATCCGGAGCCGCATCCGGAGCCGGATTCGAAGTCTGATCCTGCTTATGATTTTTTTCGGGAAATATTTTTTAGGTGAAAAATTTATTGGTTCAGAAGACGTGCTGAACAAATTTTAAAATAGTGTAGAAACATTAGTTGGATCCGGAAGCTGAAGCCGGACCTAGAGCGGATTTTCCCCCCCGCCTGGGGGGGATAAATTTTTTTCGAAAAAAAATATTTTTTTAGGTAAAAAATTTATTGGCCAGGAGACGTGCTTAACAATTTTCAAATAGTGCAGAAACCTTAGTCGGATCCGGAGCCGAAGTCGAAGTCGGAGCCGGAGCCGGATCCTGAGTATGAATTTTTTCCAAGAAATATTTTTTAGTTGAAAAATTTAATGGAAGAAGACGTGCTTAACAATTTTCAAATAGTACAGAAACCTCAGTCGGATCCGGAGCCAAAGCCGACGTCGGAGTGAACCGGAGTCGGAGCCAGAGCTGGAGCCGGAGTACTAAAATTTTTTCAAAAAATATTTTTTTTAAGTGAAAAGTTTATTGCCAGAGGACGTGCTGAACAGTTATCAAATAGTGCAGAAACTTTAGTGGAACCGGATCTGGATCCGGATCCGGAACCTGGGTATAAATTTTCTTCAGAAAAATTTTTTTTAGGAGAAAAGATTTAAGTTGCCAAGAATAAGGGTGCTGAAACAATTTTCGAATAGTGTAAGGTACAGTTAGTCGGTCTGGAGCCGAAGCGGATATGGAGCCTGGATCCTTAGGCGGATCGCTGGGTAATTGAATTTTTTTCGATAAATGATTTTTTTTATGTAAAAATTTATTCCAGAGACGTGCTGAACAATTTTTTCATAATAGTGCAGAAACCTTATGTTCGGATCCGGTAGCCGAAGTCGAAGTCGAGTCGAAGCTGGATCCGAATCGGGATCCGGATCCGGATAAATAAATTTTTCAAAAAAATATGTTTTTAGGTGAAAAATTTAATAAAGAAGACGTCTTGAACAATTTTCAAATTGTGTAGAAAGATTAGTCGATCGCGGAAGCCGGGAATCCGAGCCTGATCCGGAGGCCCTTGATTCCTGGGTATGAAATTTTTTTCGCGGAAATGTGTTTTTGGTGAATAAATCTGTATTGTCAGAAGACTGTGCGCGGATCAATTCTTTTTAAATAGTGCAGAAACCTTAGTCCGGATCGCGGAGGCGAAACGAAAGTCGAGCCGGAGCCGGATCCGGAGCGTGATCCTGGGTATGAATTTTTTTCAAGAATAATTTTTTAGGTGAAAAATATATTTTCAAAAGAACTTACTTGAACAATTTTCAAATAGTAAAGAAACCTTAGTTGGATCCGGAGCTGGATCTGAAGCCGGAGTCAGAACCGGATCCTAGATAAAAAAATTTTCATAAATATTTTTTTAGGTGAAAAATTTATTGCCAGAAGACCTGCGCTGAATAATTTACAAATAAGTTAGAATCCTTAGTCGTGAACCTGATATGCCGAAGCCGAAGTCGGAGCTGGAGCCGGGAGCCAAGAGCCGGAGCCGGATCCTGGGTATGAATTTTTTTTCATTAAATTAAACTTTTTAAGCAGAAAAATATATTGTCAGAAGACGTGTGAATAATTTTTCAAATAGTGCAATATTCCTTGTTCGGATCCGGATCCGAGTCGGAGTCGGTGAGGCATGAGTATGAAATTTTTTCGAAAAATATTTTTTAATTTGAAAAATTATTACCAGAAGACGTGCTGACAATTTTTTAAAATAGTGCAGAAATCTTAGTCGGAAGGTGTACTATATGGCGCCGGAGCCGGAGCTGGAGCTGAGGACGGCAGGAGTTAGATTTTGGGTATAATTTTTTTTTCCAAGAATATTTTTTAGGTGAAAAATATTACCATAAAGAAGTGCTTCATCAATTTTCATATGTAGAAACCTTAGCCGGAGCGACGAGGGAATATAATAATAATTATTTACAATATTGCTTGGGAATATATATATAGTATATATATATATATATATATATATTATATATATATATACTATATATATAATATAATATATATATATATATATAATATATATATATATATATATATATATATATATATTATATTATATATATATAATAATATATATATATATTTATATTATATAATATATATATATATATATATATATATTAATATATATATATATATATATATATATATATATATATATATATTATATATATATATATATATAATATAAATATATTATATATAATATATATATATAAATATATATATTATATATATATATATATATATATATATTATATGTGCTATAAAATAGAACATCTTCAGGGAGGAGAGAGGCGGTAATCTTTGAAATAGCCAATAAACATCCTCACGTCATAGATGAAATCAATACCTCTACCTTTCAGCACACCAATAACCACGTGGAAAAGCAACAATTTCAAAATGCTAATAAGCATATATGGGATAGCATAATCTAATAAGTGTGGTCACGAAGGGACTTGAATTTTAACAATTTAGAATATAGTTTTATAGATTCTCTTGATTGTTATAAATTTTTTATTTTTATAAAAATAAAAATTTACTTTTTAATTTAATATCCGCCTTCCCCAGAAAAGAAGGCATCTCGGAATCGGAACAGATTTCTAATCTAATGGTTCGGATATCACTGCCTTTAAACTCGGTAACTTATTTAAATCGACAGGAGGGTGGTTGGTACACCTGCTGGGGCTACGGCATTCTGCTGGGGTGCTTCTGGGTTACAGGAACAACCAACCAATGTCAAGAAACGCCGAAATGGGGCACAAAATGCTTGTTGCCTGACAAATTTGGCAATAATAAGACAAATAAAATCACTCGCGGCCCAGATGTCGCACCATCGACACAGCGGTCGCCGTTAGACAATGCTACCGAAAGCTCTATCACTAGTCGATCCACCTTCCCAGAAAAAGAAGGCATATGCAGAACAGTTTCTAATCTCCTGCTTCGATATACTGGGCTCTTGAAACTAGTACTTAATTTAATTCGAACAAGAGGGTGGTTTGGAACAACTGCTGGGTGCTACTCGGCATTCTGCATGGGTGTTCCTGGGTTACAGGAGTACCCAACCAAAGTCAAGATACGCCGAAATGGGTACACAAAATGCTTGTTGCGACAAATTTGCATAGTAAGACGAAGAAAAATTCACTTTCGTGCCAGGACTCGAACCATCCACAACAGGGTCACCGTTAGACAATGTACAGGAAGCTTCTACCACTAGTCCGATTCCCGCTTTTCCAGAAAAAGAAGGCATATTGGAACAGTTTTCTAATCTTTTACTGCTCCGATATTCTACTGCTTTGAACTCGGTACTTATTTATTTAAGATCGATCGGAGGGTAGTTGGTAACTACCTTGCTGTGGCTACATGGCAATTTTGCTTGGGTGATCCTGGGTTCACACGGAGCACCAACCAAAAGTCAAGAACGCCGATAATGGGCACAAACCATGCTGTGCGGCAAGATTTGCAATATAATAGAGCAATATTAAATTTCACTCGAGCGGCCAGGACTCTGAACTCATCAAACAACAGCGGTCGCCGTTAGATCAATGTGTCAGTAGGCTCTACCAACTAGCCGATCCACCTACCCAGAAAAAGAAAGGCATCTCGGAACAGTTATCTAATCTCTCCTGCATCGATATCACTGCTTTGAAACTCGGTAATTATTTAAATCCTATGAAAGGGTGCTTGGAACCCCTATCATATATATATATATTATATATAGTATATATATATATTATATTATACTATATATATATAATATATATATATATATATATATATATATATATATATAATATATATATATAATATATATTATATATATATATATATATATATATGAGAATAAATTATTTTTTTTTGCCGTCCTGAAAAATAAGAAATAATATTTCCAAATGTTTATTTGCGTTTTTCAGGCACTTCATTTTTTTCTTACATTAGATCACAAAAAAATTCATTAAAAAAAAACGAACATTTTCTTTTCTTAAAATTTGGTAAACAGACTCTGCATATAAATCCTTAACAGACTGACGTTTTATTTTAAATGCTTTTGTATGATGTAAGGTGGTGTCACACGTAATTGATGTTTTTACTTCAAAAATTTTGGGAAGTACTTTTTCAGAGATTGTCCCAATAAAACTTTTAGAAGATAAAAAATTGAACTAGCAGTGTCTTAAATAAATTAAGTACATACTACTAAATAGAGTATTTTAAGTGAAAAAAAAGCATTGAAAATATCTTGAATATTAAAGATTTTATTGCCATTTTTGTGAAAACCCCGAAAAAAAATTTCCCTTCTCCCCCCTCCCCCAAAAAAAAACGAATAGTTTTTTCCTTTTGTTTTCCCAAAAAAATTAAAGATAAATTAGTTGTTCATCATAAAAAAACATTTTTTTTTACATCGGTTCCGAAAGAAATGGATTTTTGAGGATAAAGTCTCACCTTTACAAAAATAATAGAAAATAATACCAGTTTTAAGATTTAATATCTAATATTTAATAAATTCAAATATTTAAAACGTTATTTTTTCCTGTATAACCGATCAGATCTAATTTATGTGGTGAATACTGAATTTATTTCATATATAATGCTAATTTTAAATAATGTTTCTTTAATAACTCGTAAATATATGATGTTAAAAATTTATATGGCAACGATTATGAACCTTGCACTTATGCTATAAATGCTTTAAAATAAAAATGTTTATACACAATGATACCCAAAATATGAGTTGAATCAATACATCAATAGATCGATAGATCAATAGATCAATAGATCAATTGATTAATAAATCATGGATGGGTGACAGGGGTAGGGTAGGTGATTTGATTTGCTGCTTTACTGCTTTAGGCTCAGTAAACTATTTTACTTTACTATGATATTTTATTTAAAGAACTTGTTTTTGTTATGATTATACAAAATGATGATTAAAATATTACTTGAATCAATCGGTATGAGGGGTGGGATGGTGTGGGTGGTTTGATTTACTGTTCAACAGATTAATAGATCAGTAGATCAATAGATCATGGATGGGTGTGAGGTTTGGCGTGGGTGGTTTAATTTATTGCTTTACTGCTTTAATGCTTTAGGGTCAGCAAACTATTACACTTCACTATAATATTTTATTCAAAGAACTTATTTTTTGCTATATCTATAAAAAAAATGAGACCCAAAATATGACATGAATCAATAGATCAATCGATCAGTAGATCAATAGATCAGGGAAGGATGGGAGAGATAGGGAGGGGGGTTTGCTTTACTAATTTACTGATTTACTGCTTTAGGTCTGTAAAAAGCAAATTTTTTTTACGTTTTAAACAAAAAGAATAAAATTTTTAGTAAGAACAAAATGTTTTAAATAAATGAAATGAAAAATAAGTAAGTTTTTAAAAAATGTATATTTTTTAAATAAATAAAATTAGAAAATAATAAAAAATTGAAAAAAATTACAAAAAATAATAAAATTAAACTAAAAAATAAAAAGTTTTAAAACAAAATTATTTGTTTAAATAAATAAAATTAAAAATAAAAAAAAATTTTAAACAAAAATATATTTTTTTTAAAAATAAATAAAAAATTAAATAAAAAGTGTAAATATTAAATAAAACTTATTAAAAAATAAAAATAAAACATAAAATATAAAGAGCAAATAAAATATACATATTTCAACTTAGGAAAAAAAATATATTAGTTGACGTTTGTAAAAAAAATGAGATTTGAAAATCGAAATATCGGCATTCAACCTTTAAAAAGCGGGGTATCTATTTGCGATGCTATACAAATGACGATCTGTACATGTTTGAACAGAATCAGTCATGTGGACAGTAAGGCTATATTAGGTTAAGATAGAAAATATATTATGAAAAATAGGTAGAGAGAGAAAAAGAGAGGCGTTAAAATTAATAAAATTTTGCTAAGATTCATATATATTGTCCGACATATGATTAAAAAATGTAAATAATTTTTGTAAGTAGCTGAATTCCTTATATTTTTAAGTGTTAAACCCATTTTATGGGTAAAACCCGTTTTGGGGACTTTACTCTTTCTGTTTCCTCTGAAATCAACTATTGTCTTGCTTCCTCTATCTTCTTCTCTTATGCCCTCTGTGCATTTCTCCTCAACCACGCACTTTGTGCTTTTCAGGTGGAACCCCCTCCTGAGGGGTCCTCAGACACCCTTCAGGATTCTGAAACAATCTTATTCGAGATCTACGACCTTATAACGATAAATATGTGGACACCATATTTGACACCATTATGCATATGTAGCCAGATTTCAACTCTGGATCCGACTCCGGCTACCGCTCAGTACTCCGATACCTATAAAACTTCTTCTTATTCCTTCTTCATCTTTCTTTCTTCTTCTTCCTCCATCAATCACTCTCTGGTCTTCTTCTTTCTATGCATTCCGAGGATTTCTTTTTTTTCTATGCCGGGACTCCCTTCTGGGGTCCTTGGACACCCTTAAGGAACTTGAAACTCTCATATTCGAAGATCTACGGTATTATAAACATATACATTGATACCAATATTGTTTTATTAAACGATATTTACTAACTCGGCAACTGCACCTGGCTCCCTGCACCGGTGCCGGGTACTAGATTTCGACAGTTCCTTTTATTCCTTCTTCATCGCTTTCCTCATTCTTCTCCTTTATAAATCTTCTCCTCATTCTCTTTATTCACTCTGTGAATTTTCTGCTCTTATTTTTTCAGGAAACAAAAATCTGGGCGGATTCCGAATCAGAATACGGCGACTTAACTCAAAACTCCGTACTCTGATTTATATACCCATCTCTGCTAGAACCTCCAAATTTCATCTTTCTAAGCAAATTTTCTCTTGGAGGACAGCTCCCCCTCCCCGTGGGGGTCGGATCCTAACCTCGTCTACGACGATCTGCTTGTTTAGGCTCCACCAGAATGGTGTACCATGTTTTTGAAGATACCATGACTTCAAACCCACCCGTTGATAAGGACTGTTGCTGAGGTTCGCTGCGGTGCGGTGCTGTTAGGGGTGATATTGCATCCGGTGCAGGGCCATGGGCGGCGATAATGAATATTAATTAAACATTTACTATTTATTTATTTATTTATTTATTTATTTCGTTTTTGTTTTTAATTTTTTTTTACTCTTTCAAAGGTCATTAATCATTCTATTGAACCTTTCTGGTTCAATAAAATGATTATCCCGTAGAAAGACGTTTTAAAAGTCAATTTGGGGTTTAACAATGATTACGAATAAATCGATTAGATTCATCAAAAATAATCTCCCGACCATTTAAATTCTTCTAGGGAAATCAAAAAATCCCTTGATTTCAGGTTAAAAATCTCCGAAATCGAGCTTTTAAACCTTAAAAACGGTCTAACTGACCTTATAAACCATAACCTTCTCTGTGAAGCTTAAAAAGTAGAAATTCTTAAATTCTTATATATATTATATATATATATATACTATATATATATATATATATTTATATATATATATATATAATATATATATTATATAATCATGTTTTTGAGTGTATATATCTCTGTATGATATATACCATATGTGCATACATATATACGTATATTTAGGCCTATTTTATTTTTTTTTTTAAAGACTCCAGGAGCAAAAATCAAAAATTAATGTATCGTTATTTTTAATAATTTTAGGGTAAATACATTAAATTTTGGGTAACCTAACCTATCTAAACCTAACCTAACCTAGACATCTTAACCTAACCTAACCTAACCTAACCTAACTTAACCTATTCAAACGTAATGTAAATTAACCTAACCTAATTTCAACGGAGTCAACCAACCTATACAATGTCCATATATATTATATATATAATATATATATTTATATATATATATAGATGTATATATATAACATATATGATATATATATGTATTAATATATATATATATTTATATAATTATATATTCTATATATTGTAGCCTTGTAGTCACTGAAATGTTCCTTCATCTAACTACACCTAACCTAAACTAACCAACGCTAACCTAACCTAACCTAATCTAACCTAACAACCTAAATTAATTTCATTATTATGCCAGTTTGTGTGTGATCAGGAAACTTTGGAGGTTTTGGAACTACGCTATCCTTGTGAATTTTGTTATATTGTTCAGTATAGTCATAGTATAAAAAAAAAAAAAAACAGTTTTCGAAAAATGTGGAATATATATATTTTTAATTCATATATAGCAAAGTATATTTTATACAATATATTATAATTTATATTATATATATATATATAAATATATAATAATATATATATATATATATATATATTAGGTTCGGTGGCTGGAGTTTGTGAAACGAGATTGGCCGGAAGTGGAGTTAGAGTTCTTCATCATAATTACCAATTGATATATAGTGGAGGAAGAGAAAATAGACATGGAGTGGGAGTGATAATGTCGGAAGAGATGTCACAAAGAGTAAGTAACATCGAACAAAAAAATTCTCGTATTATGTCTGTTTCAATAAAGACAAACGGAGTAAATCTGAGCTTTATACAGGTGTAACGCAACGCAGCAAGGCAGACCAGCTGGAGAGAGGGACGCGTTTTATCAAGAATTGCTGGACGTCAAGATTGGGCCCGTTCCATGATAATGTAATTGTTTTGGGGATATGAATGGACACGTTGGTACTGATCGCAGAGGAATAAAGAATGTAATAGGAGCGTTTAGTTTGGGAAATAAGAATCTGGCGGGAGATAGCATCATAGACTTTTGTGTACGTAACAACATGAGTATAATGAACACGTACTATAAACATAGAGAAAGTCAGAAATGGACATGGTACCGAAGGGATGACAGGAAGGCCCCCATGCGGAGAGAAATCAAATGATAGATTTGATATAGACAAACAACAAAAGAATATTTAAGGATGTGAAAAGTATAACCATCCCGTATCGGGGAATGCAGACCACCGATTGGTTGGTGGGTAATTGAGAATGATATGCCATGCTTTTCAGAATGCAGACGGAGAAATAAGATTTAATATGGCTGAGACTGAAGAAGACCAGGATTGTAAAAAACACATTCCGAGAGAAAATGGATAAAGACATGGAAAAAAGAAACAAGGATTGGGGAGGATAGAGTTGAGAAATGGTTGGGAGGTTTCGTGATACATTGGAAGGAGGTAATCTGAGAGGATCATTAGAAACCAAAACAATATAATGGAAAGAAAGAAAGACAACAGCGTGGGGACAGAAAGAGTGCAAGAAGCAGTTCAAGAGAAAATGAAATGTTTCAGAAGATGATGAACACAAAGAAAATGGAGGATAGAGAAGCCATATATAAACCGTGAGAAATGAACAGAGAGAATAAAAGATGGAAAAGGAAAATCATGGGAGAAGATTGGTTAGAGATCTGGAAAGAGGACCTTGCGGTACTAAGAAAATGATATAATATGGCAAAAAACTATAGGAAGGAACAGCCCTCCAACATATGCAATAAGAATGAGAATGGAAAACGTCGTTAACGGCCCGAAAGAGATTTGGAGAAAGATGAAGAATTATTTTGTTTGATTTGCTGAATATACAATGATGTGGAGAGAGGAGGATATGCAATGAGTGGATAACCATGGGAGTGGTGGAGGACGAGTGGCAGATCACGGACGAAGAAATGGCATATGCCTTGGAGAAGATGAAAAACGGGAAAGCACCGGGTGAAGATATGATACCGGCGGAAATCTTGAAGAATATGGGAGGAGAAGAACTGTATGGGATGAAAGAAATTAATGATAAGTGATTGGCTGAGAAGAAAGGACAACCTAAAGAATGGAACCAGATCAGTAAATAAGCCCAATATTTTAAAAAAAGGGGTAAGGCAGACTGTAGAAAATTACAGAGGAATTGGGCTTTGACAACCACATATCGCAAATGTTATATGAAACGAATATTAGAAAAAAAATGAGAGAGAGGGAGAGATAAAATGGACGAGGGCAAACATGGCTTTAAGGTCCAAATAGTATTCAACTATGAATTTGATATCCGTTTAAAGATGGTATGTGAAAAAGGGTTGGGAATTTAACAGAAAGTGATTTGGGCATTTGTAGACCTGAGAAGGCTTTTTGATCGTATACCCGAGAGGGTCCTGTGGATAAATACTTAAAGAACAGTATTAAAATAAATGGAAATTAATAAAAGCAATAAAGAGCACTTATACGAAATAGTTTATGCAAGTGAAGACCCAGATGGACGATGGAGATTGGTTTGAGGTTGGATACGGGGGTGAAACAGGGTAGTGTTTTTCTCTCCGATTTTGTTTATCCTGTTCATAATTACAGAAAAATGCAGGGCTGCGGAGTCGTAAAAATAATTTCGACTCCGACTCCGACTCGACTCATTAAATTTCAATTGGATTTTCGACTCCACCTCCACTCCGACTCCACTTAAACAAAAATTTTCGACTCAAAATTCAAAATTACAATAAAACATTTTTGGTGTCAACTATTTTTTTTTCGCTTGCTTTGAGAATAAAATATACCACTCTTCCAATGAATCTAATCTCCAAAATGCTATACGGTAAAATACCGTAAAAGGTAGAGGTGTAGCAGATACCCCGCAATCAGCATAATTTTTTCTCTACCCGCAAATCCGCCATTTGCATTCGCCATTGTCCGCATGAAATTTTTTTGGCGATAGCGGATAGTATTCATTATGAATTTATGAAGGCTAAATGTTTCTCAACTTTCTGTAACGCAAGATGTTCAGACTCGTTGGAATAGTAGTTGGTACAATACTTGAGAGATGGGAGAAATAAATGAAGCAGTCTCCCCCTTATGCTTCGAACAAACACAAAGGTGAAAGGCTTGACAGGTGATGATAAATACGATTTGGTATTGTATTACTTCCTTAAAACCGTTTTGAAGAGGTACTAAGACTAATTTTCTCAGAAATCTTGTTTTTGCCAATAGATTCCTCTAGTTGCAACAATGAAAGCTGTGCTAAAAACTACTCTTATTAAAAGTAAGGGACTTTCAAAAGGTGACAGAAACACTAATGCCGGAGATAGATAATAGATTCAAAATCTGCAAAACGATTACGCATCTGAAATAACAACTTTTCTGATCCTAGATACAAAAACCAAATTTCTTGAACCCGTGTTCAAAAGGGTTTAAAATTTATTATTTATGCCTATGTGAGAAGCTGCTAAAGCCAGGAATTTCACCAGCCAATAAAAAGAAAAAGATGTGCAAGAAACAGACACATTTAAACATTTAACTATATGTTAGCGAAACCCATGGCAGATTCCATGAGCGTTCTTCCTGGCTTATAAAGCAGCGATGAAGAGTCCCCTTGTTCAGAGGTGTCAAAAGACAACTTTGTTCATTGATCGAGATTATCAAAAGCGTAAAACTCCTTGAATCGATAACGATCCATTGTTTGATGGCGTGATAATTGAAAAGTTTTTCAAATCTTGCAGAACTCGGCAGGAATACTTAGCATGCCTTCAATAAGTGTAGCTGGTGAGCAACTTTTCAGCGATGCAGATCTCATTTACGAAGAAAAAGAGAAGCAAACTATCCTTTAAAGGGCTCAGAAGCTTTAAGTTTTTTTTTTTAACATAATTTTGAGAATTATAATTTCAAGTAATATTCTACATATAACCTTTTTTTTCAAATTGGTTGAGGCTGGGGAAAGATTGGTGGGGTGCAAAAGAATTGGGTCCATATCTCGAAATCTGGTAAACGAGGTGTATATAGATATATATATTCTATATATATATTATATATATATATATATATTATACTATATATATATATATATATAGTATAGGTATATAGTATATATATATATATATAATATTATATATATATATATATATATATATATATATAATTATAATATATATCATATATATAGTCAGCCTCCAGAAAGCAACAATCACGTAACAAAAAACTATAACAGCTACAGGAAAAATAATAACATTTTAATTAATCAGGAGACATTTTTTACCAAAGAAATTTTAAAAATAAAAAATAAAAATAACGCTTTTGACAATTAAAATAGATAAAAATGTTGAAAACTGTATGATATTACCGTTTTCCGAGAATACGAAGAAACTCGCTACTCGAGTGAGCAGCAGCAAAGGTGCCAAATGTTGAATTTATTTCTTTTTTTAACTATAAGCAAATCCCCACGGGTAAACAAGATCGATAGCAAGAGTTGGGGTCCTCGGCCTACCGGGACGACGGGGGGGATTCGCCCTCCTCTGTCCCTCCGTCGGCTTGAAACCCTAAAAAGGATATATAAAAAGAAAAATAATATTTTCTCCAAAGCGTAAAACTTAAAATACTATTTGGGCCAACTTTGCTCTCGGAGGTAAATGAACGGAATTCAGGTCCCAATTCTCACCGAAGCCTTGCTCGATTCTAAAATTATAATAGTATATAAGGTGTATTAATAAATATTAAATAAAATACTTTTTTTTTTAAGTTTCGTCGATGAAATTGCTTGCTAAAAATCAAAAATGTTATTTTTTTTCCTGTAGCTGTTATAATTTTTTTAGTTACATGCATGAGCTTTCTGGGTGGCCTGGCATATATATATAATATATAATATATATATATATATATATATATATATATATTATATTATATATATATATAATATAATAAATATATATATATAATGAATTAATATTATATTAATATATAATATATATATATTATATATATATATATATATATATTATATATATATATATATATATATATATAATATATATATATATATATATATTAACAACTCCCAGAAAGGCTTTCGCCCTGTCAGTTGGTCCAACATCTTCTTCTTCTGGCCCGAAATTCTACCTGAGCATTTTAAAGAAAACCATTTCTTTTCGCAAATTGTTCCGATGCCAAGTCCTCTGAGTTAAACACTCTCAGGTAGCGTTTTCGCCCTTTCAGTAGACTAGCATCTTCTTTCATTTAGGCTTCAAACTCGTTCACCCAGAAGTCTCCAGAGGATCTTGCTTCCTATAGGCGCATAAGGATTCTAACATTTGCTGTCCAAGAGTAATACAACGCAAAAGAAAGGACAAGGTTGCTAGCTCTGTCGCCTTATATAACAATGCGAAGAAAATCTTCACTTGTCCTGACAGTTACGACTTTTGATTCCTGTAGGATGATAATTAGGACTTAAGAGTTAACCGACTTTTCCGAGTCCAATATAAAGCAATAAGTTTTTGAAGGAAAAAAGGGGTTGAAGGGTGGTTAATTTTGATTATTATCCCACAAAAAATAAGAGAAGTTTTAAAAGAAATTTTAGAAGGGATGTTAGGGGAAAAATAAAAAAAGTGAAAGAAAAAATAGTGGAATAAAGAAAGAAAATGAAAATAATTTCTGGCAAACTTAAAGAAATCGTATTTTCATAAATAATGAAAAAAAAGAAAGAATGACAATGTACTTAGCCATTCTCTCCATGTAAAAGGAAAGTTTTTAATAATTCATAGAGATTAATATAATTTTATATAATTATATAATTAATTGTAGTGATTAATTATATTAATATAATAATATTATCAATCAAAATTAGCCTAAGAATATTCAAATAAGAATTTAATTATATTAATTTAATTATTTAAAATATTATTATTAAAACATTAAATAAAATATAAATAATAAATGATCAACAATAATAATATAACTATAAAAATAATAATAATAAATAATGCTAAATAAAATATAATAAAATATATTGTAAATAATAATTAATAATTAAATAATTAATTATATTAATAGTATTAAATAATAATAAATAATAAAAATATTTTACATAATTAAATTAATATAATTTCTTTTAATACAATGATAATAATTTAATATAAATAATTAATAATGTAATAACATTATAATATTTTTAATATTTATGGAATATATTAATTATCATAATAATAAGTTAATAATAATTAATTAAATTGTAAATTAACTATATAAATAATTGAGAATAAAATATAATATTTCGTTACTAAGAATATACGAAAATATTATAATTATAACATTAAAAGAAATTTGACTTGGTGAGAAAATTTCAAAATTTAGCGAAGTGAAATATCCAAAGTTTAGATATGACGTTGTATCAATTTTTTTCAATTGCAAAATTAACAAAACAATGCAAAAACAGAATTTGATTAAAATTACAATGTTCTGTGGACTGGAGTATATATATTATTAAATATAATTATAATATATATAATATATATATTATATATTTATAATAATATTAATATTAATATATTAATATTTAATAATTATATTATTATTAATATTATTATAAATAAAATATATATTAAATATATTATTAATTATATTAACTTATTATATAAATTATTATTATATATTTTAAATTATTATATTATAATTATTTAATATTAATATATTATATATATTATATTATTAATATATAAAAATATAATATTAATATATATATATTTATTATTAATATAATTTAATATTTTATATTATATATTTATATATATTATATATAATATAATTATATTATTATATAAATTTATTATATAATTTATATATTATATATTTATTTATACATATATTAAAATTAAATAAAATATCAAACATATTTAATTATTTTATAATATATAATTATATATATCTATTTTTAATATTATTATTATATTTAAATATATATTAATTATATATCATATTATAATATATTATTATTTTAATAATATTATATATATAATATTAATATATATATAATATATTAATATATATTAATATTATTATTATTAATTATATATAAATATAATATACTTATATAATTATATAAATTAAATATTATTTTTGGTAAATTATAAATAATTCAGGTAA
This sequence comes from Trachelipus rathkii, assembly GCA_015478945.1. Taxonomy (NCBI): domain Eukaryota; kingdom Metazoa; phylum Arthropoda; class Malacostraca; order Isopoda; family Trachelipodidae; genus Trachelipus; species Trachelipus rathkii. The sequence continues at coordinate 26,501 of JABUQX010009216.1, forward strand.
ATAATATAAAAGTATAAAATGTACTCGTATAATAATATATTAACATATAATTATATACTATATAAAATATTAGTATATAAATATCATATAATAAATATAATTATATATAATATATATATAATATTATGTAGCTATAATAATAATACTACTTATATTTATATATCTTATTTATATATTTCCTACACCCTCGTGACATTCAGATTCTGATAGTTTATATTTGGGCTAACTTCCCCAGCGGATGATATGGCATTACGTTGCCATACTATATACTTCCTATATATATATACTATTAAGTAATTTATCCCTACTCATATACCTAGTACTTTATATATAATATTCCCTACTTTTACTAATAATACCTCCCTATTTATAAATAAATATACTATATAATATAAAATATTTACTCCACAATACTACTATATTTATATATATATAAGTTGGGCTGGACACTTGAGCTGATCATATTCTCACCTTTGTCAGGGGTTTTCCTTCGAACCGGCGGTTGTTGTCTGAACCATTGAGCTAAACACTCCAAGCTCTCGTATGCGGGCTTTTTGTATAAGTAGACAGCCTTATCACACCACAAAACTCGGACCTAAAACAAGTCAATAGCGGTTAACAAGAGGGTCATCCCCGCTCGGCTCATCTTTGACAAACATGATCAAAACAAGATGACATATGTCATAATTACATTCCACCTACTTCACGTAGGAGTTTAAAATAAAATAATAAACCCAGCTCATTTTATATATTTACATATCTATATATATACAATTTCCATATTATATTATATGTATTCTCATACGTAATACGTACATAATATACTCTATCACCTTCATTTCTACTATAATTTAGGTTATATATAATACTAATACTATCTATTATATATTATTATATATATATGGGCCCTGGTTTCGAACTTCGATACTAATTTTATGTTAAAGATGGCAATTCTTTTATGGTTTGCTTAGATGTTAATTTTGTATCCTTCTCTTCTTTTCCTTTTATCAACAAGCCTACATCGGTTTCTGATAGAAATTATATCTTCCCATCGCTGTCTCTTTTCCTTTCATCATTTTAAACCTCATTCTTTTGTCCTCTCCTGAAAATTCACATTTTTATAGTCCGTACTACGTTTTAACTTATATGGTCTAAACTAATGGCCCCATGGAATTTTATTTCTCTTTACTTTTGTAGTTCTCACCAATCGTTTGAATAATATTAATTAATCGACCCGTCGAAGCAAATAAAAATTTACAAACTGAAACTGCATTATTCTTTTTTAGCGAAATCACTTTCTTAATATATTTTTACCCACTTATCTTATGTTTTTAATAGACGGTTTCTCCTCTACCTTCTCTTCCTTTGTAACAGTATATTTCATAATGGTTTTAAGTAAATGCGAAAAAAATTGCTATAGAAAATTATGGTAATTAAGAGTACTTATGCCTCACCCCACACTCCAATAATTTATAGTAATTTATATTGCGTATAAATTATATACCACTCCATACTGGATTATTAATGCTATTAAATAAATAAAATCTTGATTAAGAATTGTCAGGCGTCGCTTGCTCTCTCCTCTGGACGTCGTTATTCAAGGAAAAGATTTATTAGATTTTGTTATAATATACCTTTTTTTTCCTTATAAAAATTATCAAAATTTTAATCTTTTTCTTCTTCTTTATCTATTCTCCTTTTTTATTTAAATATTATTTACCAACCCAATTAGTCCCAAACTCCGCCTCTATTAACCCCATTTATCTATTTACTTTATTTTATTTTAAATATGTAAAAAATATATAGATTTAGATTTGGAACGAATGATGCTAAGTAAAAATAGCTTCACTAAATATTTGTACCCTCTTCCCAATTTCAACTGCTCTAATTGAAAACTAACACACACACAACATGACTTATAAGGTAGGTCAGATGAGGCTCAAGTATATAATACCCTTATATATATTATATATATAATATACTATTACCTATCATTATATATAAAAAAATACATAATTTATACAATATAATATATAAATAATTATTTTATTATATATTATTTTATGTCATACTATACAAATATCAGCTATATATATATATTACTACTAACTACACTTTGTTACAGAAAAATAATACCCTCACACTAATATTTTTCCCCTATACCTACCTAAATTTCATAATTATATATATTATATATTAATATATACTATATACTATATACTATATATCACTTATATCTTATATATAACCTAGTATATATACCGTATTATATATATATATCTCACCATATTTATTATATAGTTATATTATAATTTATATTTACTTCATATATATAATATGTATGACCAATCATATAATATAATTAATTATTTATATTTTATATTCTTAAAACCCTTTATAAATTATAAAATATTATTTATTATATTATATATACTGAACTTGTCCCACAGTGTTCTCCCCCCCCCCACCTCATTATTACACAAGTTTTTCTTCAAGTATTTGATTACAAAATTTTTAAGTTGTATTGTGGAGGCTTGTTTGTGTACATTCATTATCTATTTCACTATTATCATCAAGGATTAACTGTAATTAAGTTTGGTAATTATGCTAATAAGTCTTATATTCCCATTATATTTGAAAATATTTTGATTCATATTTCAGAAAAGAGTGCAATTCTAATAAATACTATATATATATACTTAATATATATATATATATAATACCTCATAGTATAAATATATATATATATAAAATAACTATTTAAACTATATATAATAATAATTTACTTAATATACGGTATTATTTATATATATAACTCCCCTACCTACCCTCACTACAAATAATACCTATATAATACCTCTATACTTATATATCTACTACCTATATATACTATATATATACTATATATACTTATGTCAAGCCTTATCTATTTGCATATGAAAAGCGCATCGCGTCTTTCTTCTTATATTGTTGAGATCAACTAGTTAATTTTTTAATTTTGGAAAGCTATTCATTTTTACTTGAATTTCGCTATTATTCTTTCAATATATCCAAGTTCTACTGATATTACATGTTAATAATTCATCCACCTCCAATCTACTTATATCAAAATTACTTATAAAAAAAGAGAATTTATTTTTGGCATTTTACTGAAATGTATTAAAAATACCTTGTAAGATTGGGTATAAAGAGTCCAGCGACGATAAATTAAATTTTTTAGACTTATGTATTATTATAATTGTCACTATTTATTTTAGTTAATTGCTATAATTTAAGATACTGCCAAAGACTACTAAAAAGGCAGGGAATTGTTAATGCATACAGGGCTTATTTGCGTTTCACAGTACTAGTCCCGTTCTTTTGAATCTTTGTGATCGGTATCTCCCTCTCTTTTATTACATCACCTATTGAATTTATGAGCTCTCACACACACTCCTACTCTTTACTATTTTTCGACTGATTATATTGTAATACTTAACAGCTTTTCCAGAACCTTTTGTCATCTATTCCTTAATTGAACCGTCTTCGCGACTGATAATTCAGCCAAAGTTTAAAAAGGCGGATTTTTATTATTGTTCTAAAATACCCTAGACAAGCAACTATTCTATTGATACTTGAATTCCGCGCCTCGTCCTTCGGGATCGATAAACATCATTTCGATCACAACTACGTTTTCTGGGTGCCTTGTCCGGAAGGAAATATAACTACATTCTATCTAATCAACTGTACATCCATTGTACCTTTGCTGATTTTTTAAATCTGCTGCTTGACGTTGGCTTTCTTTCTCCTTTATAATGAGTACAACGTCAGGTCTTCGAGTGACCTGAGCACGCTAATTTCAACTCTTATGCTTATATGCATTATTTACAATTAAGAAGCCTAAAAAGGACAAAGAGTCTCATTGACAATTCATCAAAGAAAGAGAGAAAGCCTACAAAGAAGAGAATACTGCAAAGAACTACATATTGCAAAGAAGACAACGAAAATTTGTAAACATTACGTTTCTCAAGAGACTCACACGAGGAGAATGTATTTACAATTAGCTCTAAATCAAAACGAATCATATATGTCCTGCCAACAGTGAGCGATAGAGGTACGTCTCAAGCTCAAGTAAAGAGGAAGCTGCAAAAGGAAGCCCAACTTTCATAAGAATAGATGAAGACGAGGAAAGCTGATCCGAGCCGAACGACACACGAGGAATTTTTGAATGAGAAAAATAATTGACACTCGTCGACAATTCATCTCATACCTTACGTCCCGTCCAATTTTTATAGCATAATTTGTATGCACCTCGCCCCCACCTACGACGCAATTGTTTTAATTGGTACCATTGAATATGCCCCCGCGCTCTTCGTTGAAATACAAGGGACGAAATGGCACGCATACCACTCACTTAACGTTTGGTGCAGTAGCTTATAGCGACAATCTTATCAAATTGGGATCTTGCAGTTATAAAGTGTGGCTCTCTTTAATTCTCTAAGTGCCGTCGTTTAAACCTGGACCGCTAGTTGCTTTGTCGCCGTTTAAATAGAAGTTGCCTCCCATTTACTTAACTAATGTATTTTTCCAGTCTTAAAGGAAGCCTCTTATTCTAGATTAACATGAACTCTGAAGATGTGGTTATCCCCAAGGGTCCTAAAGTATAAGAGAAGTCAAGCTCCAGCAACGATGAGGGTCCATATCACATTCCTAATCGAATTAAATCGTATCTGTAAAGGTGGTGTGAACTCTCAAGTTTCAACCAAGACTTTCAACGGTTAAAATTAAATCCAGATCTTATACCGTACAGCTTTAATCAGCCATTTCTTCAGAACCACTGTTGGCGCACCAACAGGAAGACTGTGAGCCTGTTCATTTTCTAAGATGAGGTAGTTGACCTCTCTAGTTTAAACAACGCACCATCGCTTAATTCAAGCGTCTGCATAGATTTTCTTACACAGCCAGCAGGGCTAGCAAGTAACCGGTATGTGCTTCCAAAAGGGAAGCACTTGTGATACGCCTTATGTTGTATCTATCTTTGATTCGATATAACCCGAGGGAAATACACAAAGTCATGAGGTTACTCCAACTCCTCAACAAACCTTAAAGATTTGTGGATACTGGCCAAAAAGGCGGCCGACGAATTCGCAATCTCTTGTTTATTCTTTGCCTCAAATTGGAAACAAAACATGATTTCCTCGGTTAATCGTTGTTCCCCCCACAATCGTTCAGTTATGATTTATTTAGGTTTAACCAATTGCGATAACAAGATCGGAGACGAGAACAACAGAAAATGAAGCAGTTCCCTTCCCAGAAACGAACCACTACACAATGCTGCCGTTTAGCAATATGATTAATCCTATTTAATCAAAAGGGGACTTTGGCGTTTCGGCTAATTAGTCAAATATGTGGAAGACCAATCGGAGTCTGTGGCGTTTGACGGTGAGTTCAAATTTATGGTTAAATTGGTACGGCATTTGTTGCATTCCTCTGTACCAATGAGAAAAAGTTCTATTTCCGCTTATCAACTCCATAGTCATGCTCATTGGATGATTCAAATGTCAGAACATTCCCTCATGCCGTAACAATATTTTTGGTTTCTATATGTTTCACGTGAGGTATTTGTACTTCGTGATACAGGTGTAGTGGCGTATTTATGCCTGCAAGGAGATTAAGTTCAAGACTTCTCGTCGAAGAAAACCACCCCTTCATCCATTCACAGGCAAGATCAGAAATATGTCTGTCTGAATTGATTACACCCTTAGCACGACAACCGAAGCCACCTAGAAGCAAGCATTTGGACTTCGCAGTCCGTTTTTAATGGGGTATCGGTTGAAGACTTTTATTTCTGAAGCGACGTCCTTATATGATTTAACATTGGTAAATATCCCAGGCGCGCTAGGTTCCGAGAGCAATAAGCGATCTTACGACCACCCAATGATGATAAAAATTATAATTACCCACGAAAATAGGATCACATCCCATGCCTTGTTTAATTGTTAATTGTAGAAGAATCAGAACAATTATGCTATTGAAAATAAAAAATGATAGGCGCGAAGTGGCACACATCTTCCATATGTAGTATAAGTTAGCTTGTGAAGTTCAGCAAACTGCTAAACTTATTTGTATAGCCCTTTATATTCAAAATCTTATCGAGTTACTGCAAACAAATTAGTCGAATTGTCATATTATATGAAGCTGATAGAATGGTTCTATTTGAAATTAAACATAATGATAAAATTTAATTTTGTTCCCTACTCTTCTCGGTTTTAAAGCTTGTCTAGGGTGAAGCTGAAGAAGCATAAATTCACTCAAAAAAATAATGATAAAAATTGATGTCGGCAATGCAATCATCCCGTCCGCCGAAAAAAATTCATATTGATTAACCTGAAAACTGCTCACAAAAGATAGTAATTGACATGTTGGTAATTACATTTGGAAAATGGGCAAACTCTCATTCAAAATCAAGAAACCCCCTCATTACCTCCACATTCAAGCCTGTTTTTTTGAGTAAGTATTACTGAGACATTCCAATAAACGATCCTTGTAGGTGACTTACGGCTTACGTAGATACGCTGTATTGTGTCGTGCTCATGTAGTCAAATTTTAGTGGGAAGAGTGTTCCAGTCAAAATACACCATGCTACCAGTGGAAGAGAATATGAAAGCGAAGTCGAACAGGAAGAGAAAGCGTCTCAAACTGAGGCGTCATCTGAAGACCAGCTGACCACTCCTTTGGAAAATACCCAAGATGAAAAAGGATGAATGTAAATGAAGAAGTACTGAAGAAAATAAAGAGAAACGGGAAGGAACTTTCAAAACCATTGAGAAGATTATGCCGTGATACACGTACCGAACGACTGCCAGAAATCACTAACTCAATGTTGCTTTCTTTATCGTCTACACTTCTTCGACTTTCAAGAATTCCTCAGTGGCCACACGCTGAAGAAGATTATAATGAAATCTCTGTTTAGTTAACGCAAGAGTGAATTGCAGTGACTGCTTCCACTTCCCTTCTTCTCTTGCCATAAGGAGATGCTCTCAGGATCAGTATCATATTGCACGGCAGTATCGACCCAATATTTCTCCACAGGAGGCAGTTAAGTGCAAAGGAATTAATGCACCAATAAATATTCTAGGACGTTTAGTCTCAGCCAAGCCCTCCAAGCCCGCTTATTTCTGTGAATGCATCAATTGAGAACTCGCGCACACTAAGAGGATATGATTCTCAACCTCTCCCCCGGTTCTGTTTGCGCGAAGTAAGAACATTGGAGCACTGCGAGACCAAACTCCAAACTTATCGTTGTTATAGCAATAAGGTTTATTGCCATCTTGATTGATTTCCATTCTCTGGTTCTATTAAATAAATGAATATGGTTTCAAGATGTTAAGGAACTATATATGGATCGGACCGAGGAACGATCTCGAGACCGAAGGAATAAGAAACTCTTCAGCGTGATTAAAGCAATGGCACAGTTTAAATACCGAAGGAAAGGAGCTTGTACAAACCTTTTAGAGCGAAGAATAACTCCATCGTACTGTTCTTACGTCAATGTTACGAAAAGAAATGTTCACGTCCTCACTTGCTCCTTCTTAGCAGCGGGGCGTCGTGTCACACGCCTTATCTTGACCCTGAAGGCAAATGGATTCTCATTTTGTGAGAATTCACTAGATTTCTTATTTCATTACCATTTTGGATAAGACTATTTCCATATAACTTGATTTCGCTATTATTTATTTGAAATGTTAGAATATTTATATCACTAAAATTTTAACTTATTTTTATAAAAGAAACGATTTAATTTGGCTAACTTGGAACATGTATCATATAATATATAGCATTGTATATATTACACGATAGAAGAATCAATTAATTTTTAAGACTTAATTTCAGTTAAAGAATTGATTACTATTATTTTAATTTGTTAATACTTCGTCTTATATTTTTAAGATATTCTTGGCCAAATGACCTATATAATATAGGCAGGGATTTTTTATGATAAGGTGCTTTTTTTGCGTTTCGTACTTATCGTTCTTGAATCTTGTGATCGGTATTTCTTTTAATAAGATTTATGAGTAATACTCCTACTTTTATCTTGACTGTTTTGTTAAACCTTACTACACGCCTTCCCAGAACTCGCTCTTATGACTTACTTCCTTCTCATCTGACAGTTCTGGACCCTGATATTCCAGCAAATGTTTTCCTAAACCAAAGGATTTCTACATTAATTTTGTTCCAATACCCCTAGACTATTCAAACCCTATTTATTGATACTTAGTGAACCTCGCGTGTCCTCATTCGATTAAAATATCTCGCATTTATACGAGATTGTACTATCCTTATATTAATTTTATTATTAATTATATTTCATATTTAATTTAGTATATTACTAATAATAATATATTAATATTATTATATTATTATATATATTATACCTATTATTAATAAATTATAATAATATATAACTAATAATATACTACTATATCATATACTCAATAAGATTTACCGATAGGGATAGACTAGAATAAGATAAAGATACCGACTATTGTTATAGATAGATACTGATAGATGATGATCTGATTATGATAGATAGATAGGATGATAGATATGTTTATTAGACTAGATAGATAGATTCACGATACCGATAAGTAGATACGATATGATAGATATTTTGATTATGTATAGATAGTTTTTTCTCAATTCTTTCCACTTAATGCGTAATAACTGAGAAATCATTAAATATAGTTAGCAACTAAATACGGCGCGATGACAGAATTATATTAACATAAATTTTCAATCAAACCATACTCCTCAATATTTATGCTGTAAGGTCGGACGCCCTCACTATTCTTGTCAATACAACTATTTATTCATATTTTGGAGAGCATTCCAAATGGGTTATTCCACGATAATTAATTTTAACCTCCCACTATTTTAGTTACATTAATTGTTTTTTTCAATGTCGCTTCCCCTACTAGACAAATAACTACCTTTGCACCACACTTACACTTTCTCTATATAGCAATCGTAATTAGGTTTTATCTAATCAAATCCTATTATTATTTATGCAGTACATTAATTTCATTATTGTTTAAATAAAATGATTTTCGACTTATTAACTCTCATCATTCCAATGAATTTCAAATTAAATGTTACATTACCTATGTCTTCGCCTTATCTCTACCCCTCGTCCGAAATTTTCCACAACCACTTGTTTATAGAGCTTTGTGAAACAAACTCTCAAATAACTTGTCTGTTAATTACGCACCTTGACTAACATTATATTTATTCGTTTTAATAATTTATTTGTTAGAATTTTCAACGTTTATTTTTTACACTCAAGATTCCCTTTTTCCTCTATATTTTATTTCAAAATACATACACATTATTTTTTCTGTTTCTATCAAGTAATATTGATATGACGGCTTTTCGAAGTTGTATTCTTAAGTTTAACTAATTTCTGTACTCCCCTTTATCCCTTTTACGTTGATCTATACAAGAAACACAATTGCTCGTACTTCTTATTTTACATTTTAATTCTCGAGCATAATCCATAATATATTTTATTTTTTTTGTTATATTTGCCCCGAGGAGTTTCTCACCAGCCTCTTTTTCTATATTGAAGTGATATAGGGCCACTACAACAAGATGATTCTACGTGCATAAATAACATATAGACTGCTCAACCATTTTGCTATGGCACACTGTGTAAATAAAACACGCATGCTTGGTGACCGTTCAGCATGATGAAATTCTATATAATTTACAAAAGGTTAGATTGTATACAAAATTCTCTTCTCATTAAATCTAAACCACCCCCTTATTTCTTTTTTATTTCCATATTTTAAAATTCCACATAATTTTTAAACTCAACATCTTGCAAACTGATTAATTATGAAATTGCACCTTAATTTAAATATTTCTTTGTACTCAAGATTTTAAATACATTTATATTTCCCTAAACTTTATTTTAAATTATCTATATATTCTTAATTTAGAAGATTACTGATTTAGTCTCTTTTCAAAGGCTTAGACAGTTACTCTGATGGTCGACTTTGGCCGCATTCATTTCAATGATTTGATGCTGGTTTCCATGGCTGGCTACGATCGGCGAACCAGATCCAACGAACAGTGAGCCTCTGTCTTCCTGGTGATATAACCTTTGCTTCTAATTCTTTGTTGCATATTTACTCCAGCAATGATATTAATCTTGATCCTATCAAGAATTTCGGTTTATTATCGTTCACACCCCACAAACTTTTCCTAGACACGCCAACATAACAGAGCGACATCATCATCTTTCGGTCTAACTAACGTCATATGGCGCATGTACAATTTCACAATCTCCACCACTGATCAAAAGAACGTTATGCCTTGATGGCCCTTCTCCCAGCACAGTCACATGGACTATGATTGCGCATCATACGTATACATTCATCTGCTTACATTAACAGCTATATTAGTTTATTTAATTTTCCGTACCCAATATTTCAAATTGATAAATACAAAATGATAATCCCTGAACGCGGAGGGCCGTCAATGTCTGGATTTCATTTTATTATTTATTCTCACCTTTAACTTCCTTAGCAGTGAACAATTTGTAATCTTCCGTCAAACGAACTTTTTTAAATGCATTGTCAATGTGAGATTGGCAAGATCTATCATCAAACACTTTTCTAAATTTATCCGATAATAATTCCGCTATGTTTCCATGATCATTTTTTTCCGCCTATTTTTATTACGTCTCTTTTAAGTAAACTATCCTTACTAACCACATTTCAAAAAAATTTCCACCTTTTACAATTAAAATTTTTGGGATTTTTTTTTTATTCCTTATCTAGTTTTCCTTCAATCAACATTCTTTTTTTAATTGAAATTTAAATTTCTCTCCTCATTTACACATTCTGCGAGCCAAATATCACATGTACACCCTTCCGGATTCTTTTCCATTCTCTAAATTTAGCCAATTATTTGCCTATTTGGACAGGCAGATCCCTTTTCTTTTTATTCTATCCTAGAGTATTTTTTTTCAAACCTTTATAGTGACTACAGAATACTTTTTACAAGCACTCTGTAGAGCATTACATAGACCTTTATATCCAAGACTTATCTGAATTAATTGCTTATCATTGCTGCAGTTATACTCATCACAGATAACAGACTCCTTTTCTAAAAAATTGTTTTCATCAAATAGGTAGTCATTATTAGCATAGATAGATAGATGTTATGATCCTCGGCAGGACTGCAGAGTTATAATTTTTCACGTATGATTTGTCTTATATATTGATTAGATAGATAGATTAGATAGATTAGTTATAGACAGATACGATAGAATAGATAGATACGATATTGATTTATAGATAGATAGATAGATAGATAGAGCAAACTCCATATGAAATAAGACAAATTGTTTTAACAATGTTAACAAGACTTTCGGATGGACAATCCGCCCTCCTTCATTCAGACCTGTTAATTTGTTAACAACAAAATGATAAAGTTGGTTTGCTATGCTGTATTTCTGTCAAGGTATTTGACAAATACAGATAGCTATAAAATTTTTTAAGAACATAGTTTAATAATATATTAAACAACTATTATTATTAAAGCAATTCAAATATAGTTTTTTACAATTTTTTATGCAAACTATTTCAAATCTTTTACAACTATCTCCCGTGCACGTATAATATTAATAATATAATAATAAACATAAAATAAAAAAGAGAAAGCGCAAGCATAAAATTTACTGCCACTGGTTTCGTTCTTAATCCAAATGCTCTTCTTAATACTATACCTAATTCCAATTCTCCAAGATTAAGTTCAGAAGATCCTACAAACATTGATCAAAGTTTTGAAGAAGATTCATGGATGGAGCAATTTCAGGTATGGTATTTATTAATAATATTGTGCTATTATTATTTTATATTGACCCAAGTATACTATATTATTTTATTTTATTAATTTAAAACATAATTTTTATTAAACGAGTATTCCTTTCCAATTACGTTTGAAGAAGAAGAATAACGAATTAAAATATAAAAATCGTGGAAAAATCGTGAAAAATAAGGAGTTTGTCCTACAAGAAAAACTTCAGTAGAATCTTACAAGTCCTTTGCAGTTAAGGGAAGATAAAGTTAAACTAAATTTATTAATTGATAAGGATTGATGTCTCCCGTAAGGTCAAGATAAGACTTATCAGTAATGACTAGTGTAGAGGTGGAAGTTTTGGAAGCCTATGAGAGGTCATTCTTATTCTGACATTTGGTAATTGGGGCATCTTCCTGTTCACAGGAAGCTCCGTTAAAAGTTAAATCAAAAAGTTTATCCTCTTCACATTCAGTGAAGGTGGAAGATTGTTCAGGTTCAAGTTTGTCACAAAGAGCAGCATGGTGCTCATGTGAGTGACAAAGAAAACAAGAATTATTAAAATTATACTCCTAATTGGTGTTATATGAAGCTGAGCACCGTAATCAGAAGTTATGAATTAGTGATACCTTTCTCCTCAAAAAAAGAGTTACAGGATCAGGTCACATTTCAAACGTAAAATTTAAAAAATCTATTAAAAGCTATTTTATAAATTTATATAAACTTAGTTCGAAACAATTGTTTTAAATAAAACATATTATTATTAAATATCTCACAAAAATAATCTTTATTATATTTAAGAATTGACTTTAAAATTAATTTTTCGAAAGCATGTTGAAATATATCAAATACTAAAGAAATAATCATTTAACTCTAAAAATAAGGAATATCCGTCGTCTCGTTGTTATGAGGGGTTTAGACAACTGGAAAATCTGTTTCAGGAAATCAACGGATCTTTTAAATTCCTTCATAATCCCTAACTCTCTATCTTCAACTCTTGATGCAGTAAGATGCCCCATCTTATCAACTAGTCTTTAAATTCCCCAAAGCAATAATCCAAAGTAATTTGTTCTGTAACCTTTTCTCACAGCTACTTTCCCACCCTTCACCTATCCATTGATTTTGATCTCATTCATTGTGTATTTCACGAACTCACCCACTCTATACAGTAATACAGACCCCATTCCTTTATTTCCTAATCCACATTTTCTTCCAACTAAATTTTCTTCATCTTACCTAGTCCTAATCTTCTCTTTCGAACTAAAGTTTTAATATAAATATCCATTAATCCTTATAAGCTCGAACATAAGTAACCATGATCATCTTAAAATTCTGCCCAAATTTTACTAAAATTGTATTTGAACGGGTTCATTCAAGCTATAACTATCGTTGTCTCACAAAACTATCACTCCAACGATTAACATATCTGTCTTGTAAAAGTGATCCTATCGTCGTAAATAAAAACCTTCTGATATAAGTTTTGTTTCAATACATTTTTCAAAAAAAAAACATATACAAATAACAAACACGAGAGCAAAGTCACGTGGCAATATAGTATGCACCTGGATACTTGTACTTTTAATTTTCCTTAGTAACCTCAAATTCTAATTTTCGTAATTAAACCTTTATGACAATTATCCTTCTCTTTTCATATGGCTCAAAAATTCAATTAATAACTAAAAGTTCTTCTAAATCAACATTTCCTATAATCGTTATCTTCACCATTAATTTCTCTTTTCTCCAAATACCCCTGAATATGACAAAAAAAACCTTTTCCTTTACTAATTCGTTGGTATATTTCTCTTTTTACAAATGTCTTGCTTGCTTAACCTATATCATTGGCTGCCATCCTTACATTATATTCACTGTCAGCTATCAGATATTAATACACTTTTATAATTACATCCATATCAATAACAAAAAAACACGCAAAAAAACACACATCAATACTACATTGTAATTGTCCTTAATCAAACAACATGCATATTTTCATACAGTTAGTTATTTTTTTCAACCAATTCTTGATAAATTTAGTATGAAAGATTATCTGTTTTTTTAATATTATTCCTTTCTTTTTAAATAATAAATTAAATTTTTGATATTTAAAATACAAATACAAGTAATACAGCCCAAATACTGAATCCTTAATTGAAAATCTTACCCTTGAATACTTAATTTTTTAATTTACATTTTAAATTTTTATTTCCCTTCCACCCATGGAAAAAAAACGTGTTTTTTTCTTCTTAAAAATAAAAAAAAAAAAAAAATAACATAAAAATAAATAAATAAATAAATAATAAATAAAAACTAATAAATAAATTAAATAAATAATAAATAAATAAATACAAATAAATAAATAAATAAATTATTATACTATAAATTAAACTCTATAAGTCCCCACAATCCCATCCACCGCACCCCCACCCCGCCCTCTCACCCGCCCCGCACAGCACCGGCTACTCCCAATTGATTTGTGAATCAACAACAACCTTTAAATTCGTACTTAAAATTTTTCTAAAATACGGTTGGAATTTCGTAAGCCTCTGGACTTTACTTTCTATGCCCCCCCCTAATCCTGCCCCCAAAAAATTAATCTTCTTTAAAATTTAATAGTATATATAAATGATTAACTAATACATTCTATACCACAAACCTTTATAACTGAAGTTATTTATTTGGTTTAGTTAAATAATTTGTTTATAATAATTTACAATATTGTCTAATCATAAAATAATTTTTATAAGTACTAGATCGTAATTATATCTTATACCCCTTCAAATTCTGTCTTCTTCTCACCCCAACTCAAACTACCGTCCCCCCCCTGCCGATCCTTCCGTCAAACCACCGCAATGGAACCAAACTGTTCTCTCTTTAATTTTTATTTGAACTTTTTTTCATACTCAAATTTTTTGTTTACATACCCATAAAGCAAAGTCCCCACGTAACATTCATAAATCAAAAACAGCCCTCCCTAACACCCTCCTACCCCATCACATGATCTATTTACTATTTACCAATTGATCATTTGTATTAATTCTATTTTTTACCTAAATTTTGTTTTATACCATCTCAGAAATCTGACTATGAAATCAAACACTCTCCCTACACCCTAACCACCCTCCCCAACCCATCCAATGATCTATTATCTATTATCTATTGGGAGGAGTGAAATATTGTATGATAAACTTTTTATTATCTATGTTGTTTAAAAATATATTTATTTTCAAAATTTTATTTTAACATACCCTAAAACAATAAATAAATCAAACAGCCCTCCCTAACACCCTCCTTCCCAACCAATCATACTATTGATCTATTGATCCTATTGATTCATTTATTTCTTTACTAAAAATTTTATTTTACAACGCCTAAACCATTACTAAATCAGGGTAAATCAAATCCACCCTCCTCTCAACACCCTACATCCCACACCATACTCAATTACTCTATAATCTATTATTCTCAATTTTTTACTAAAAATTTATATTTTTTTACTACCCTAAAGCAATTAAATATAAAGTCAAACACCCTCCCTAACACCTTCCTTTCCCCAACCAATTTATCTATTATCTATTATCAATTTCATATTTTTTTCCTTTATTATAAATAGATCTTTTTTAAATGTATAAAAAAGGAAAAACAGTTTTTATTTAAAGCAGAATCTACAATACCTTTTCTTATTCTTTATTTTTCTTGCTAACTAATCATGGACTTTTTTAACATTTATGTTCCTTCCTCAACGCTTTCTTCCTAACTCTAAACTTTCCGTTTATAAATATTTTAAAAATGTTTGATGAATTGAATAAAAATCTCTCTGTTTAAATCATTATTTTTTACATTTTTTACAATAAACTTTTAATATAACAAAGATGAATTCAATTCACGTAATTTTATATGATATAAAAACTCTTCAATGTTTACCATCAAAAAATTATAATCCTACATTTGTATTGGCATAAATGAATTAACATACTGATATACTTTCACATTTTACGTCTCATCATTCTAAACCTCACTTAATTTTCTATAACTCAATATTTTTTCATCAAATAAGTAATGCGTCATTTTTATCTTTAAAACACACAATTTACTTAATCAAGCTGCTATTTTAGTCCCAATATTCATATTCAATTTTCCACACAAGTCTCCCTACTCTAACCAAAATAATTTTTAAAATTATATAAAAATTACATCTATATCGCTCACTTTTATTACTCTTCACTTCACCCAAATACACTATCAAGTCTTCTCTACAAATATCTTACCTAACGACGCTGAGACAGTATTTATACATACCTCTTAATAATATACCTATACATATTATTCTCTTATAACATTTTAGCAAACCTAATATGTTATCTGAAGCAAAATTAACCACTTGAGCCAATAAAAATTTTTTCAATTATCTTCCTAACTTATTCGAATCTTATTAAAATTTCACAGTCATCTTAAATCTCACACATAACTTAAAATGTTTCTCTTCAAGAAACATCATTAAAAAAACTTTAAAGGTAAAAATCTTAAAAATAAAAAACAACTATTCACAAAAATAAAATTTTCCTACCTTTACTATTTTCCGACATAACCTTAAATTACCCAATCTTTTTATCAATAATGAAAATTATGTTTACCTACAACACTATAATAAGCTTAAATATAATACAGATCCATACCTCACAACAGTCAACAACAACCACACTCATCAAATCAACATACCACAACAACAACTAACACACAAACAACAACAACATAACACACACAACAACATACAACACACCAACATACAATCAACAACACAACCTCAATTTCAACCATCAGATCATTCAACCCTTTGTTCTACCTTTATCATTCATTTCTCCATACATCAACTTGGTCATCTTTATATGAGTCTCCAATATGACCACATATCATATATCTTACTGAAAATCTCAATTCTCTCAATTATTCTAATAACTCTGATAACATTTCATTGAAAAAATTACATCCTATATCAAAACTCCATACAAAAATTTAGTACATCTAAAACTTTTATTCAAAATTCACAAACTTTCCCATCACTAACTCAATTATTAAATACTTAATACACACTGAGGTAAGATTAACTTTCTTAAACACTTTAACTTGCATAAACATCTCTTTACCATACTATTATTCAACTATTAAACACATTTCTTATCTAGCTTCTCACTCTTTATATATTTCTATAAATGACCACGATTCTTCATGTCACCGTCCAAATCTTCTATATTCTCTCTTATCTTCTTTATCACTAACATTCCAAGCTACTTCTCAATACTTTTATTCTTTATATTTTCTCCATCTCTCTCCTCTATTTTATTTCATGTCCTTAACAGGACTGTTAATATATCTAAACCTACACATCTTCATAATCTATTAATTTCCTAGAACTCTAAATCCTACGTTAATAAACACATATGTATGATCTGAAATATCTCCAATTTCTCATCTATACCATTCATGCTATGTCCCTCTTTACTAAACTTGAAATGATAAGTTAAAACACAAGGCACTTTCACATTACATCTAACATAACAAAAAAAAAAACATCATTTGTACCAAAATGGATTAGTTCCTAATTTTTATATTTTTATTACTTCTCTTTTCTTTAATTCTAAAATTAATCTATTATATTAATAATATATTTTTCTAACATTTGTTATTTTTTTATTTCTTTTTCCAATTTCTAAAATATAAATATTAGTCTCCATAAGTTCTAGATTGTTTATATAAATCCATAGGTTTTCCTAATCACTCTTACTTACTTTAAAATAAAATACTTTATATTACATATTACATTTTTCTTATTTAAATCTCATTTATACATTTATATCATCAAATTTTTCACTTCACCTCAAATTTAAAAATATCTTCTTCTCTATTCGTTATAAAATCTATTCACTATTACAATGATAACAGCCTTACAGTTATTGATCTTCAAGATTCCGCTTCACTCACATTTTTTCTCCTATCATTACAAAAATAGAATTTATATAATATATTTACTTGCAATTATTACATATCTTCACTCTATACATTATATATCTACTACTTAAAAATATTCCAACACTTTAAACCTATCTCTTTCTCCTCTTAACATAACTTCTCTTCAACTTCATCTCACTGCATATCTCCTAACTGACTATACATATATAAAACTCTATCACAATGCATACTTTCTTCATCTTAAAATCTTTTCTTTATATTCTAAAATTTCGATCTTCGTCTAGATAAAATCTTTTACATTTTATGTTTAAAGCTTAAATAATTAAAAAATACTTAAATACTAATCTGTAATTGTAAAAATATTATAAATAAAACAAATACCTCAATATACGATGCAAGCGACATTCTCAAATTAGTATAAATTTCATAAATATGGTTCAGTATATTATATATTTTAACTATAAAATTATCTTCATTAAATAAATATATTTCAAAATGAAAATATAATACAAAGAACTATAAAATAAAATAATTCAATAGTTATATTGTCAACAAAAATATTAATACATTTAGAATATATATATAAATATCATAAATTGCTTACTCTTATAATATCTTTACATCATTAACAAGTAAGAAACACACCCTCATATATAATATGATTAAATACAATAATCATAACTCTGATGAATGTTTTAATTTATTAACTACTAAAATAACAAATATACACATATATTATAAGTTAATATATTACTTTTATACGTTCTATTTTATAACCAATGTCAAAAATACAATCAATCTAGTCCACATTATAATCTTTTAAATTTTATTTATCTATATCAAAACTCGCAAAGACTTGTTTCTAAACTTATATACTTACCCCTACTATATCTAAATATAAAAAATAATATACATTATCATTCAAACGTATAATGTACAAATAAAGCGGTATCCAAATTAATTGTATATATACAAATCATTAAAAATTTTACTGAATTAAAACACAATTAAAAATAAACAATATCTGTTCAAATAGTATCTTCACATAAGGCTTTATACCACTATACTAACTCTACAAACACACATGATATTAAAAATTATTATCAATTCTACAATCTTTTTTAACATTTCATTAGTAGAATTACTCACTTCATCTAATATAAAACATTCTCACATACGTTTCCTCTATTGACCTACATATCTCTGTAAATAACAATATACATACTTTACAAATATACTTCTATCTTAAGTCATTAACCCAATAAGCTTCAACAAATATACAAAACTTATTAATTATCTTTATATCTAAAAAATGAATATTTATTCATTTATCTATAATATTTCCTGAACTGAACATCTTTTATAATATTTAACCTTTGATATAATAGTTTTAAATCTCAAATATAAAATCTAATTTGCATTAAAATATAATCTCAATCTCATACTATATATAATTATTTCTTTATTTAAATGATATAATAATAACCTTCCTCAATTTATATTTCTCTAACTTAGAATTTAGTGTGTAACTTAACATACATATATATACATCAAAGCCTACAATAACTGAATACAATTCTCTAATAATATTATCATATTTACAAATAACCATCAACAATAACATAATAAACCTACCCTTATTAACACTTACATATCATAACTAATTCTCACAGTCAACTTTAAATATAATTCTATTTATTTTCAACTTTCAGATCCTGCATATATGAAACAATCTATTACATCTCATCCACATACTACATCTCAACTTGCATATAAGCAACAAGCTATCCTAATCCTTCCACATTAATTAAACTTCTCATTCACTAACATTACAATATATAAAATGAAATACGTTAATTACAAATACACATCTATCATCTAATTTCTACTCATATATCACCCTATTCAAATAAACTACATTATCTTCTCGTTAACTATCTTATAAAATTATACACAAAAATTATCTAATAAACCAAAATAAAATTATATTTATAACACTAAGCGTCTGAATATATCTAAACTAAATGGTGTATATAAAATGATTTCTATTATATAAACAATACTCTGGGAAATGCATAACTGGAACTAATAATTATAAACATTTAAAAATGCCATTATTATTAACGTGAAGATGTTCGTTTGCTGAAATTTTTAACATTCTCATAATAACACAGTTAATTTAAAATACTACATAATACAACCAAACAATCTCCATGTATATAAAATAAATATGTCAAAATCTTATAAAATTAATTCCTATCGAAATTATAAAACAATATCATTACTACCGTATATATCATTTCTATTATTTTTATATATTCACTCTATATATAACCTTCATAATTGATCTTACAGACCTAATGCTAACGGCATTTTATAACATAAATATTTAAACCAATAAACTCTATGACGTGAAAATGTCTGAACAGATTAAAAATAATATCTTGAACTTACTTGTGTTTCATTATAATATGCTTCTTTAGATTCTTCAACTTGCAAATTAGGAATTTTTTAAAAACACTTTAAAAATCTTACTTGAGAGCAGGATTAGAACAATTTAACAAATACTCTATATAGTGTATATCGAATATTACATTAGAAATTATCATATAAGTAGCGGTTAGTACAAAAATAATTACTTAATAATAAATCATTAATTAATTCATAATTCAATACATATAAATTCGTTAACTATAATAATCCATAATGTGATTAAATAAACTGTATTCTTTAATATCTTAATACTTAAATTATTACACAATTTAAAACAATGTGCAAATTCCATTCTATTTTATATGGAATATTTACTTATATAAACTTTACATATATAAACCTCAAAAACGTAATCTAATAACCACCAATTATTACCTAACATTTTTATACTTCTTATATTTCATTACCTACCTACTTATTATGCCATTTGACCTATTTCTATTTTCTTTTTTTATTAAGTGCATTACATACTCTATATATATCCTACTTTATTTTTTTACAATAACCCATTGTAAATGATGCTATTATTGTTATTATAACCTTAATCACTATATATAATGAATTAACACAATCTTTCCTTTAAAATATTTCATTTCTCTGACTCATAAATGGGGTTCCAACAACAATTTTCTTCGTTCCTAATATTTACCAACTTTAATAAGGAACCCATTATTTATATCTCAATTCTATTATACTATTACATACTCTTAATGTTAACCCTATAACCCATTCACATTTTTGATCCACAGCATTTTTTAAATTACACGTAAGATGCTACAAACCATTAAAATAATTTTATCGAAATAAATGAAGGATGATTAATTTTTTAAAATGCATATATATTCATAAATATAATTTTATTTTATCTTCTTTTTCCTCTTCTTTCATAATCTCTCTATTTTTATTTAAAAAATAATTATTACTTCAAGACAAAAATTTTCTGGTAATTCTAAGCTCATTATTATCACTACACCCTAATCAAAATAATTATTATATTTTTTCTATACTCTCTATTATTCGCTGGTATGCTTTAATACTCGTACATCGATCACAAATATAATTGTTAATATTGATTTAATCACAAAATAAAAATACGGCGACACACACAACTAGACAAGATTTAATCTCTTCTTAATACTGGTAAAAAAAACAGTAAAATAATTATTTAAATATCCCACAATAAAAAAAAGTTATTTAGTTCTCTTACTAAATAACACACCTATATGATAATATTCTACCACAACATAAAAATAACCAAATAACCTGTCATCTAAATTTAAATATTAAAACCAATTTCATTTAAAAATGGCAATTATACATATATACTTCAACATTTTATTGTTGGAAAGTACTATTTCAACACGATGGATAAGGAATTCTTTAAATACCTTCACACTTTCTATACGCATACTTCTATACCTAAACCACTACACAAATAATCAGTTTTAAGTAAGTTATCCAAAATAATATATTTATTTTATTAGAACAAAGATATCACAGTTTATTAACATAGCTTTATAGTACTCTAGCATTCTTTCAAGCATGAGCTTGTTTGTTACCAACGAGCAATTAACTGCTAACCATTCATCTTTTTAAATTTTAATCTTAATATTTCATTATAATACTAACTCTTTCACAAAACTACACAATAAAACTTATTACACGTACTTACACCAATGATTAAATATTCCATAAATTTCTTCCCCTATACATCTATTAAATCAACATATAGAATAATTCTCATTTAAAATAACACACACATATACACCACCAACTTCAAACATCTACCCATTCCTAACATTACCTAGCAAAACCTTACCCTATATAATTACTCAAATATCAAATATATATTATACACAAATCATTTATTTTACCAATTTAAAATTTAGATACACATTTACATCTTCACACCCATCTAAAATCTAAAAAATATAACAAATCACTAATAATTCATACTTATAAATACATATTCCTCATTAAAACAACCAGCAATCAATCATGAACACCCATCATTAACTATATCTACACACTCAATTTTTCCTTCCAAATTCATATAAAACCAACACCACAATACCCTACATACTACCACTCGCCTAAATAAACTAATTTCAAAATTATACTATTATTTTTCTTTTTATTTTTAGATATATCAAATGTAAACAATATAAAATTTTCTACTACAGCTAAAATAACAAATACGTCAAAATATACACACTCAAAATTAATTTAGATAAAATTTATATATATGTAGCAATATATAAGTAGCTATAGCTATATATTATTCAAACACAAAATACATCTCTTACAATCTATCTTGATGCCACAAAATAATAGGTAATTTACTCAATGAATCACATCTTAATTCTACTATAACTTCGAAATTCTCCTTTAAATTTACCCAATTTCGTAGATTATAGACTAAATCAATGTTTTCTTATCATTTGAATATATCATACCATACTCTTCTATTTATCATGTTATATATTACAGCAAGCTCATCATACTCAATTGTTCTTACGTCTTTTTAACACATTTATTATAGCCAAATATAACTGCATACTATTCGCCATCTCATAAACTAATACAGTTTTAATATATCTAATTATCTTAATTAATTCAACTTAAAAAATAAAATTAAATATATATCTTATACGATCTTACAAGATCTATTTCTAAAAATTTAATTTACTATACAAAGCAATCATAATAAAATTAAACATTAGATTATTCTCAGGTAAAAATGCTGAATACAGTTTAACCATCTTCAATGACTACTTCATTGTATATTGGAAACTCACCTCAAATCATCACGAATTACATATACTAAATATAATCTTTAATTATATAAGATTAAATTAATAAGAAAAATATTAAATCCTTTAAAATTAAAATATTTATTATTCTCTCCCAGAATAACTTCTCTCTTTTAAATAATTTGAACACCACTCTAACCTATATATCAACACTTCTCCTCTTATTTTCGAGCAATTACCACTTGATATGGCATGTATATATAATATTTGTAATTAAAAATAATGTTGTTATATTCCATACCTCTTTCAATATAATGATTATTTTTAATAATCATATTATTACAATCTTTTCTTAAAATATATATAATAATTATTCAATATGTTAAAACACTTATGTATTTACTGATTAAACAAATATATCCTATTCAGTTCTAAGTTTATCCATGGTTATACATTATTTATTATTCATCATATTTTAAATATTTTCTTTTAATTAAAACTTTAAAATATATTGATCTAAAAATAATTTATATTATCAATGTATATTATGTATATCATTCCCTCTATTAATGATGGGAAAAATTAAAAAACTCAATCGGATTTTTCTTTCCCTTCTTTTATAATCATAAATAATATATTATATATACAAATAAAATTACAAAAATAGTTAAATCCAATAATCAATATATAATTAAGGAATGTATCAATTATAATCATATTATTTATACTGTATATTATATACATATATCTTTTATTAACTTAATTACTATATTACTTTCATTATGGTAATTAAAAATACATAATTTTATGTTTTAAAAAAATATACTAAGCCCTTAAATCCAATAAATCATTTTGTCAATAGATTAAATTAAACTTGTTTTATTACTTATTACTTCTTATTATATTAAAAAAACATTAGCTTATATTACAATACCAAAAATATATATATATATTATTAATACAAATAAATAAAAAAAAATTTTATTTATACAAAAAAATTACTTGTAATCACATATAGATCAATATATCAAAACTAACATGTGATGTTATCTGAAACGTCCTTTAGAACATTTTATTGATATTTACTAATTACATTTTACATGCTTCATTGGTATTATATAACATTAGATCCCAATTTAAGAAAACAAAATTATTGCCACAAATCTAATGTCTCCATCTTTCACAAATCTTAATATATATAGCACACTTTTTAATGCAGTTCTAATTACGATTTTTACATTAACTCTACAAAAAATTTTACTTAAAACACAAATAAATAATTTATCTGTTATATAAAAACAAATATAACCACACAAAACTTAAACAAACACGTTTTCTTCTCACTAAACAACCCAAATCCGCACAGACCCCCCCTCCCCCGACTCAAAAAAACAACTACCCATTCCGCATCACACTCACAACCATATAGCAAATCAAATCCTCATACACACACACCATATCTATCACAAAATATCACTTATACAAATATTATAACTCAGCACCGCAACCCAGAGCCAGCACACCACACATCCTTACCCATATTCTCACACTTATCACCCCGTAAAAACTACCCAAAATCACCACCACAATCATACACTAGGCCCACCACCCCCCCCCAACATCACCCACCACAACTAACCCCACACAACAAGACCACCACAATATACTCCACCCAACATTAAAACCATACCACAAATCAAAGACCTAAATCTCCCCACACCTCACTGCTCCAGGATTCATCACCACTCACCAATCAATCTCCCCAACAACTAATTAAATCACTAAATATATCAACACCAATAAATCAAAAAATTATCACATAACAAATACATATATCACTTAATACATATCATACAAAAATACTCGTATCTATACGGCAAAAAAAACAAAAACCCCCACCCATTCAACCCCCCACCCCACAATATACACACTGTCACAACAAAAAATCACCCACATACACAATCCTACACAAAAAATAACCACAAAATACAAAGAAGAAAAATACACCAATAAACAAAATAATAAATAATATAATAAAAAACACAGAAAAAAACAAATAATATAACTAAAACCACTACGAAAACTACCCTACTGAAGAAAATACAAAATAAAATGATAAAACTACATCCACCAAAAACTAGCAAAAACTCGCACAGAACATAAATAAACCCCCTCATAACTACCAAACAAACTAATCTCCCCCAACAAATCAACAAACAATACAAACCACACAAACCACCAACAAAAAACAAATACAAATTAAATAATACTAAAAAAACAACATAAAAAATCAAAACAATACAACAAATCGCTCAATATCGGCTAAAACTGACCTAAACTAAACAATCACCAAAAATAAATATAAAAAAAATCCAAAGAAAATAAGAAATAAAACACAATAACTAATATAAAAATAATCACAAAAAAAAAAAAAAAATAAAATAACAAAATAAATTAATTAAAAAATAACAATTAAACTAATAAACGTAAGAAAATATAAACCTGAAAAAATATAAAATAATAAATATAAAAAAAATAATAAATAAAAAAAAAATAATAAAAAAACACTAATCAAAAAAAAAATAACATATCACAATCAAAAAACATCTCATACACAAACGGAATAAAAAAACAGAAAAATATAACATCAAAAAAGACATATAAAAAAAAACTAACATCAATAAAAATAACAATAAAACAAAACTACATCCACAACAAACAAATAAACAAAAAAATATAAAACATAAACATATAAAAATAAGTACACTTTCTTTTTTACGTGTTCATCATTACGAAAAACAACAAAAAATAACTAGACCCAAAACAAATAAGAACCAGAAAGAACTCACTAATCAACACCTATCTGAACAATCCATCAAACATAACACCATCCCACACACATTCACTAAAAAATACAACAAAAACACTAATAAATAAAAAAATATCTAACCAAAAAAGCAGAAAAAATCTAATTTTTAAAAAAATCGAACACATAAATAATAATAAAAAAAAACAAAAAAAAATGCCATAAAATAAGAAAAAATAAAAATACTCACAAAATAATAAAAAAAAATAAATAAAAATATACGAAAAAATCACGAATCCACTAATTCGAAAAAACATCAGTAAAACAAACACCAGAAAACATACACCCCAACTAAAAACCAAAAACAAGATAAACAAAAACGAACTAAACACCAAAAATAAACACGAAAATCAAATCCAAATAACCACCTAACAAAAATCACAACCACAACATGACAAGAATAAAAAACA
>JABUQX010009217.1:5000-32500 GCA_015478945.1 Trachelipus rathkii
TTCACTAATCACTAGTCCCCACTCCCCAGACCCCAGTCACTACTGAGTACTGACTACTGTGATGTGACTACTGTCAAGCTCATTATCACTGGGCTCATCAGCGTGATCAGCCACATTTAATTTTGATATGACTGATAAGTCTGATATCTCAGTCGCATGAAGTATCATGTGAGAATGACAGTGGTGAAGGAGCAGGGGCAGTAAAAGGACTCTTAGGCTTAGCTGCCTTAGCATAATCATCTCTCTCAGTTGGCAAATTTTCAGAATTTCCTAGTTCTAGATTATGAGCAATAAATACTAGTTTTGCAATGCCTACACAACAAAAGTTATATTTCATGCGAGGGCCTTTGCTACCTTTTATTTCCTTAAAAAGTACAGTCACACGACTTTTTGCATGTAGCATTTCTAAATTCTTAGAATATATATGGAAATTATTAATTATTAAATAATTATGATAAAAATGTTACTGAAAGCTGAAACAGAGTAAGAAAACATTAATGAAGCCACAAACAAAATATTATGAATATCAAAATTCGAATATAAAATAAAAATATGGAAAACCCATAAAAATTTTGAACACAAACACTTGTAGGAAATTGGAACTGAAAAATGTCCAAATTAGAGCATATTTGGTAAAATTTATATAATTGTTCAAACATGTAAATTCCACAACTTAATTGAAAAAAACGAAAAAAACAAATTTTTACTTGTTTTTTTCAGGCTGTGTTTTTTTTCATGAAAAAAAAAAAACGAGCTTGTTTTTTTCCTTTCCCAACCCTAGGAATCACATCGAAAAAACTGAAGAGACAGGCATCAAGGAGCAAAGATAATTCAAATTTGCAATCTGTGAAAGAGGAGATGAGGCTCTACGAAAACAAGGAGATGCTGCATACAGAAGAGAATCCTTTCATGTCGTGGCATGAAAATGGGCCAAGGTTTACATTATTATCTGTGCTTGCAAGCAAATATTTATTAGTCCCTCTCTTATCAGTCGAGAGCGAGCATATTTTTAGCGTAGGTGGGAATGTAAACACCCCAAAAAGGAACAGGCTCTCGCCAGATACTAGTGAAAGCTTAATGTTTTTGCATCACAATTTGAGAATTTTTGAATTTGAGTATTGAATGATGTCTATCTTTATCTTAAAGGAGTATATATATTATTATTATGTCTGTTTGAATAATAGCGTTTTTTTATTTTGTCTTTCAGCTATTAATTGAAGTCTCTTCTTTCTTTATTTTTACTTTATATTAATTGTAGCTAGTTAAAGAATCTTCTTGTAATTGTAATCATGTTAAATCATAAAAGCTAGTAGCTTAACTTTGTTAATACTTACTGGAGATGGAAATGGAATATTTTTTGAATAAACCAAATAAACCAATTTATATTTATATTTGCATTTATTATTCCTTTAAGATACTATTTTAATTTATAAATAAATTATACTTGGGCACAACCAAATAGGAAATAAATGACTAAGTATTGAATGTACAGGGAATGCAATCTGAGTTGCCTAGCAGTACACATATGTTTCTATTATTACTGTGTATTTTTTTATATTAATTAAAGTATCGGTATCAGTATTCAGAAAACCTAAAAAAAATAGTCAGTATCCGGCACATCTCTAAATATATTAATATATATATATATATTATATATAATATATATATATATATATATATATATATATATATATATATATATATATATATATATATAATATATATATATAATATATATATATATATTATATATATATATATATATACGGTATATATATATAATCAGGGTTGGCATTAAATCCCCCCACCCCACCAAAAAAAAAAAAAAATTATCACAGCTGCAAGTGGGCTGTTTTTTGTATTGTTATATAATTTGAGATATTTTTAAAAATTATTAATATGCAATAATAATAACTATAATATGTTTTATTAGTAGTGAGGATAGATGCATTTTATTCAAGAATTTTATGGATATAGCTATATGATATTGGCACTTAAAAAAGAAACGAGCTACTTGTAGGTCATAGGTTTTTGATTGCTACATGTTTGAGCAATATAGTTACTAATCAACTTATGCTTCTTGAGGAGTTGTGGAGTAAATGCACAGGAAGTCAAATCTTGAGATTCGGAACTTTAGGAGATTGATGGAACTGGAGATGTGGACATTAAACTTGTCTCACTTGCATCAGTAATAAAACAGTTTGATTCACTCATTATGCTGACAGATGTAGAATCTGAAGGGGCAGGATTTACTAAGTTGATAATATCAAGAATTTCTTTTTCAACAGTTGAAAGCTCACAATATACACTGCATCCCTGTTTCTCAAAATTCTTCATCTTTTCAGAACTCTTTTTGAGATGTGCCCTCACTCTTTCTGTTTTTGAGATAATCAACAATTTAAAGTGATAAATAACAAAAGACTTTGTTCATCTTTCCTTCAACCTCACTGACTTCTTGGTATACCAAACCTTTTATTTCTATCTCTTCCAGTAGTCATTTTGAGTTATTACTTTTCAATATTTATTAATGATTACTAATATTAACTTTCATATATACAGTTTACTAGTTTCTCAGGTTAGTGATTTAACTAACTATTAATTAATAATCTGTTTTTCAAAATAATGAAAATTGGATTTTATAATCTGAAAATGCAAATGTAATTTATAATTGAATTATAGTACTTGAGGGGCTGTGACTGACTGCAAGCTTTGAGTTTTAAATCAGGTAAATAATATGCAAACTGAAAAATTAATTAGTGGATTGGGAATGATATTCCAGTCTAACTTTTTTCAAAAAGAATTGTCATATAATCTATATGATCTTTTAATGACTTTTACAGTCCAAGTTAAACTTGAGGGGCTGTGACTGACTGCAAGCTTTGAGTTTTAAATAGTGCTGTTGAATGTTAGCTAGCCTGTGACAATCAGTCTTATCTTGCTTCAAATGGCTATGAAACCAATCACCTAGTTTCTAGTTTACAGATACTAAGTCTGAACTATAAGGATCTTACTTGCTAACTTCCCAGAGCCTCAGCTTATAGTGGTGACAATGTTTGAAGATTAAATAATAAATTTAAATATATTACTTAAATACTTTTACTTATGATATGCCTATTATTGTCATAACTATCAATGACATGTAACAATAGCAATATCATTTACCTTTACAAATTTCACCAATGAGGCAATGCCATTCATTCAGCAGCGGGTATTGGACAATGACTGTTAGCAATATAGATGTTTAGTTTGTAAATTTTATACCTATTTATTAATTTATTTGTATAATAATATTACAGAAAAAATTAAACAATTGATCATTTTGTTTTTTTCCCACCGGGCTGATCTAGGGGTCAACCCTGTTTTTTTTCCAAATCTGAATTTTAATTTTATATATATATATATACAATAAAATATATATATATATATATATATATATATATATATATATATATATATATATATATATATATATATATATATATATATATATATATATATATATATGAGTCGATGTGGATTAGTGGGTTAACGAGCTTTTTGGCTCACCTTAAAAACAGGATACTCTCTCTGTATGGGTTCAAGTTCTAGTTCGGCCATGTGAACGGACACAAAAATTTGTTGTTAGTAGATTTTCTGGCAATATTTACGTATTGCAGTTTAGGGCATAGTGTATTACACTAATTCAATACACCACATCAACCATAGCCAACACATACAACAGACAGTCCCTATTCACTAACAATCATCTTCTCATGCTTCTCGCAATGGAAAAGCCGCATACTAGGATGCGAACCCACGTCCTGCAGTGGCAGGCAATCCGACTAAGTCGCGCTGAAGCAGGGCTTGCTATCGGGCCTAAATATTCCTGCCCTTCCACTTGGTCAGAAACCATACAAATACTTTCCCTGACCAAATTACCGTCAGAGATTAAGAGGCATGTAGGTAATAATAATAATGAAATAATATATATATATATATACTATATATATATATATATTATAATATATTATATATATATATATATATATATATATATATTATATATATTATATATATATATATATATATATAATATATATATAATATATATTATATAGTTTTATATATATATATATATATATGAGATGATGATTCATTGGATTTGGAAGTTGTGTAACAAAGCGTTTATGGAGGGTATAGTTCCGAGGGACTGGAGGGGTGCATTAATAGTACCCTTATATAAGGGTAAGGGAGATAAGGTAACTGTAGGTATTATAAGGGAATTAGTTTATTGGGTGTTGTGGGGAAGATATATATATGCTGGTATTTTGATCGAAAGAGTGGGAAAAGTGACTGAAGAGCTGATTGGTGAAGAACATGGTGCGTTTGGAAGTGGTAGAGGATGTGTGGATCAAATCTTTACATTGAAACATATGATTGGAAAAATGAGGGAAAAGAATAAATTGTATCTAGGTTTTATGGATTTGCAATACAGTATGATAGAATTAATAGGGAAGCTCTGTGGCAGGTGTTAGTGATGTATGTTGTTATTGGTAAGCTTCTGAATGGAATCAAAAGTATGTATGACGATAGTGAAGCCTGTGGAAGAATAAATGGAGTTGAAAATGATTGGTCTAATATTAATAGCGGAGTGAGGCAGGGATGTATTATGTCCCCTTGGTTATTCAATTTGTATATAGATGGGGTTATGAAAGAATAAGAGGTGGGAGTGGCAGGGGATGGTGTTAGAATGATGGAGAATGGAAGAGAGTGGAGGGTTTCCTACCTATTATATGAGGATGATTTGGTTTTGTGTGGCGAATCTGAAGAGAGTTTGAGAGTATTGGTAGAGAGATTTGGTAGTGTGTGCAAAAGGAGGGGTTTGAAAGTAAACGTAGATAAGAGTAAGGTTATGGTTGTGAATGAGGACAGTCCTCAGTGTGAAGTTATGTTAGGTGGTTAGCAGCTGGAAAAAGTGTCTGAGTTTAAATATTTAGGATATATGTTGGATAAAAAAGAAACAGATGATGCAGAGTGTAGTAGGAAAGTTGTGAATGGCAGGAAGGTGGCTGGTGCAATTAAATCCTTGGTGGATGTAAAGGGACTAAGTCTTAAGTGCGCTAGGGTCTTACATGAGGATATGTTACCTGTGTTAATGTATAGTAGGGAGACTATGGTCTGGAATAAGAGGTATAGATCTAAAGTACAATGTGTTTAGAAGAACAATCTTAGGGGGGAGTTAGGTATGAGAAGAATTGATCAAATGATTAATGAACGTATTAGAGAGTTGTGTGGTGTGAAGAAAGGGATAAATGAAAGTACATTGAGATGATTTGGTCATGTGGAAAGGATGGATGATAGTCTGTTGGTTAAACAGATGTATAGTGGTGTGTGCTGGGAATCGACTGGCTGGGAGACCAAACGAAAAGTGGATTTAGACAGTAAAGGAATGCCTGGAGGAGATAAATGTGAGTTTGGCAGAGGCGAGAAGAAAGGTGCATAACAGGAGTGAATGGCGGGGTTTGGTGAGGGGGTATGTTTGTAGCCCACCTATACCAAGGGATGAACCCCACATTGATGAGATGCCATAATGACTGTCTGTTGCAGTCCGTGAAGCTCTTAGGGTGGATTTTCTGAGCGAGACGAGTTCTCACTAAAAGATATAAAGGAGGCGGTAAGGCTGGGCTTTCTTTTCGACTTTTCATATTCTTCTACTACTTTTCTGTTTCTGGTACATGTATCGCACCTTACCCCCAGTCTGGGGGAGAAGGTGGGTGATATATATATATATATATATACAGAATATATAGTTAATATATATATATATATATATATATATATATATATATATATATATATATATATATATATATATATATATATATATATATATATATATATCAAACAACCTAGTAAATCAATTTTTTTCATTTATGTGTAAATGTGTGCTTAAATTAGAACACATTCTTTAATTGAAAAGACATGGCAATGCTGTTAGATGCAAATATTATAAAATCGATTATCTTTTCTAAAATATTGATATCTGATATGATTGCCCTATCTATTACTGAATATTACTGTCATTTGTACTTACAAACAGTAAGAAATAGCTACTTACACAGTTTTAGTATATATTTCGTGTAAAATGAAATACAACATCTGCTTGTGCGGCTTACTTTTATTTACAAATAATTAGAATCAGCTGTTGTATAATAATAATAATAATAATAATAATAATAATAATAATAATAATAATAATAATAATAATAATAATAATAATAATAATAATAATAATAATAAGCAGAAGTAAAATAAAGTTTACATTACAAATAATTGATCAACTATTGTGATAGAGTTCAACGATTTGCAAGAAATTAGGGTACCGTAATTGTGTAGAGTAAACAGATTTTTATAAAAATCACAGTATACTCTAAAAAAAAAATTAATGAATAATAAAAAAAAAAATTATGGATCAGTCTTTTTAGTAAAAAGTTTTTATTGTAATTTACAAAATAGTTGCAAGAAAGTTTGTAAAGCAAAAATAGTAGCGTAGGCCTGGTTGCGCAGATCAATCTAGGTTTTTAAATTTTTAAATTATTTTTTTTTTTTTTTTTTTTTTTTTTTTTTTTTTTTTTTTTTTTTTTTTTTTTTTTTTTTTTTTTTTTTTTACAGATTACCACCACTCACGGGCTAGGCCCTTTTCAAGGAGGGGGCAGGAAATAAAATACTGGAAAGCCCACCCAAGCCAAGCCTAACGCAAATCTCTTAGGTGAGCGTATTTGTTGGTTTGAAAAGGAAGGAAGATTAAATACAGTTAGGAAAACAGAAGTTATGGCAAGGAGTTCCAACAGAACAGAAGTCTGGAAACGAAGGAGGACCACAAACGAAGAGGTCTGGGATTTTCAATGCTCACGGGGCAAAATTCAATGCGAGAGAATGGGCACCCTTTTTCGGGCATTGGAAGTGGAATGTGAGCGGCCCACTCCCTGAGCATCTACCGTTGTAGTGCTACCTATAGCATACACATAGTGTGCAAGCTGCTTGTCGCTGCGATGAAGGGTCAAGACAGTTAGAAAATAGGGGACAGTTTATTGGTCTGCTTAGCTTTTAGACCGACTCTATCCAATAGAAGGGTGGAGCCGGAAGCCCCCCAGATGTGAGAACAGTACTCCAAACTGGGCGAATAGGCCCTTATATAACTCTTGAGTAGCTGTGCAGAAGAAAAAAATTCCTGCAAACCTGAACAGAACTCCCAGTTTCTTTGAGGCCACCTAGCAACCGTTGTGATAGAGGTTTCCAAGATATTTTTGTTTATGTTCAGACCAAGAATGTTCATGTTGTTAACAGGTGAGACGTCTAGAACCGTCGAAGGAAAAATAGCAAAGTTGAGAAATGTTTATGAGATGTAGATGTAAAGTAGTTGAGTTTTCAAAAGTTGAATTTCGCAAGGTTGTGGTGGCCCCACCGGGAAATCCCATCCAGGTGGGCAAGAATAGAATCGGAAAGCTGAAGACGAGAGGCAACTCTAGATGCAAAGAAGGGAGCAGATTTGAATTGAGTGGAAGAATGGAAGTTGAGTCGTCGGCATAAGAGTGAACAGAGTTAGAAGTACAAGCTGAGGAGATCATTGATTAAAAGTAAGAATAAAGTTGGAAATAGAGCAAACCTTCTTTAACAACCCAGTTATTAGGAAAGAGGAAGAAGTCGTCCATCAATGAGTGCTGATATGGAGCGACCAGAGAGAAACTTGACAAGAGTAAGAGCAAAGAGAAGGAGGAACCCAAAGGAGAGGAGCTTAGAGAATACGTCTCAATGCCATACTCGGTCAAAAAGCTTTCGATATGTCGAACGAAATCACACAAGACTCACCATAGTCCCTAAGGGACGACCATAAATCCAGTAAGATAGGATGTATGTCACCAGTTTGACCTTGAGCGTCGAAAGCCATACTGATGATCTGAAAGAAGGGAATGGACTCCAGATGATCCAGAAAATGAGAGTTAAGAAAAGAGTTTCAAGATCTTAGATAGAATACAAGGAGAGCTATAGGACGATAGTTGGAAGGATCGAGCGGCTGCCCCTTTTTCGGGATTGGCTGGACATATGCGAGCTTCCATCACTGAGGAAAAGTATTAGTATTTAGGCATAGAGAGTAGAGTTGAACGAGGACAGGCGCCAGCTCAGAAGCACACTCCCTCAAAACACGTGGAGGAATGCCATCCGGGCCACTAGCCTTCCTGACGTTCATAGATCTCAGAATCCCATGCACCCGATCATGCGTAATCACAGGAAGAGCAATAGGAACGCTGAGAGGGAAAGAAGCAGAGGAGGGTGGCCGGATCGTCCAGGGTAGAACTTAGATGAAAAAAGGAGGCCGAAGAGATTGCCTTTTCGGTAGGAGAGTTAGCTACAGAACCGTCAGAGCGAATTAGTGGAGGAAAGGCAGATTTACAAAAGTTATTAGAGATGTTTTGGCAAGAGGCCAGAAATTTTTATCAGTAGGAGAACTAAGATGGGTAGCACATCTTTTAAGTGAAGCACACTTAGCCTGTTGAATAATATAACTGCAACGATTCCGAGCAGAATGGAAATTAGTAAGAGTGATAGGAGAACGAGAGTTTTTCAATGCCCGATAAGGCAATGTCTCTCTCCTGAATGGAGCGAGAACATTCTCCATCGAACAATGGATTTTGTGGAGAAAAAGAATTAGTTGAAGATGGAATGAACCACTCCATACCGTCTCGACGATTAACGGCCCCTACTTTTTCAGCGGTGACCGAAGCGTCTTCCGAGTCCAAAGAAAGATTCACTCCAAGCATAGTTTTCAAAGAAACGACACAACGCCCCCCAATTAGCCCGATTAAAGTGGCAGAAGTACGTTTGGGGCCTGGTGGAGCTGCTGGAGAAAAAGTTTTAAAAATTAAGAGCTTACAAAGATTTGTGGTAGAGTTACCTGAATACGAGGGAAAAATGGTTTATTTATATCGAGAAGGAGTAGTGGTGAAACATAAATCGAGCGTGTTCAAGAATTGGTAAGGACGATCTGGTATGTGTGTAGGTTCTTTAATTAACTGTTCCAGATCGTTGAGAATACTGAATGTTTTGGCCTCCTCCCCTCCTGCATCAGTATGAGAGGAGCCCAACCACTCAGTGTGATGTACGTTGAAATCACCTAAATAGATGATCTCAGCATTTGGATGGGAAGAAGTAACAGTCTCATGAGAAGTAGTAAGATATTCAAAAAGGAGGTGAAAATCTGTTCCGTTAGGGGAGCAGTAGCAGAAACACAAGATAATGATAGTAGTAGGGAGAAAGATTTTAAGCCACAGAACATCGAAATTAGGAGATTCAAGATTCTCAAGACGTGTTACAGGAGTGTTAATGTTTATATAGGCACAGACTCCACCATTTAGTCTGAAATTATAGAAAAGGTTATAGTTGGAGATATTAAGTTTATTTGAAAAAGAATCCCTGGCTAGCTGGGTCTCAGACAGTAATAAAATGTTAGGTAGAGAGTTAGCGAGGTGATATTCCACAGATTCATGGTTAGCTTTCAGGCCATGAACGTTGGCAAAGTCAATAGAGAACCTCAGCCTGCGCCCACCCCTACATCTTCTCTGTCCAGTCATTCAAACAGACAGCCTCACAAACAAACACACACAATCGACCATACACAGCCCACCCAAAAAACCAACTGAATTGGGTTTTTATTAAAAAACCCGCGCCCACACAACAAACACACACACACACAGATCAAGTACAAAAAATGATAAACAAAGTAAAAAAAAAAAATTAAATAAATAAATGCCAAAGACGCGTTGAAATCCTAAAAATAAAAATTATTAAAATTTATGTTTATAAAAATGGAAACAAGACTAACTAAATCAGTAATCAGTAAATATGTAAAGTAAATAAAACCTTAAAAGTTAAAAATCACACACACGCACTCGCACAGCTTCACAAATTTACGAACGTAAATGAAACCCAAAAAATCGGATACCAATAATCTTAATTAAAACTTTAAAAAAGCTAAAAGCTGCATTAATGAATAAATTAAATACGTAAAACTTAAAAAGTTTAAAAGGTAAAACAGTAAAAACTTATCTTAAAATTTTGGTATGTTCAAAATAATAGGTTATGTTTCCATCTAAGTCTTCTTGAAAGCGCTTATTCGTAAGTATTTATAAATAATTAAAGCCACTAGACTACCTTAAGAAAATGAAATCGGAAATCTGGAAGAAGGATGATATGTTTCTATGACTTAGTAACTCTATGTTGTATGAAAAGTAATTAGAATAGAATTTAAATGCTTTGTTTTTATTCACATTCTTGTACAGAATATCATAAAATCTATAAGATAAAATCCTTCCTCGGAGGAGAGGGATTCTATACCCGTATAAATTATATATATTATATATTTACTTGTATAGTTAAGGAGAAAAACAGAAGCATGTAAATTATATTAAAAGTTGTAGTATAAATAGTATTTAGGTTTGAGGGCAAGCGCGCCACAAGTTGGTAAGCCCTGAAATATTGTAGTATAAGATAGAATGTACCGTAGCATTCGGAAGAGTCTGTCGCTGGTTTCATATGAGAGAGTTGTGTCAAAAGACTGCTGCTACGCAGAAAGTGATTGTTGTGATTTTAGCATTTAAGAGTTAATCTAATGATTGAGATAACTCGAGTGATAATATTTTACAAGTTCATTATTCCATATTTCAAGTGTAGTCATTACTAATAATTATTGAGTTTGATTTTATGCTTATAAGGAGCTTAATAATTCCTTTGGTCTAGCAAGTGACCGCATCGTTGTTCCATAATTCTATTGTTGCTGTAACACAGTAAGTTTGTATTTTCCTTATCATATTGTATGATATATTCTACGAAGAAGAATAATTGTTATTATTTGAACAATGATGTCAAAATGATTTTGAACAATGACGTCATGATTACTCCGAACAATGACGTAAGGATGATTTTGAACAATGTCATCATGATTATTTTGAACAATGACGTCAACATGATTTTGAACAATGACGTCAAGATTATTTTGAACAATGACGTAAGGATTAATTTGAACAATGATGTCATAACCATTTTGAACAATGACGTAAGGATGATTTCATTGTTGTAAATAAAAATTGACAATTACTGATATTCATTGCAACGCAATATTTTTATTAAAGGAGAATAATATTTATTTATTGAAAACGGTTATTAAAAGGAATGTGACTTCTGTATTCAATATTTATTTATTGAAACATATTATATATATAAATATAATATATATTAATATTGATGAACATGTATATAAGGTATACTTAGTAAAATTAATTTCATATGCGCGTAGTCTCATTTACGCCTCTCTTCCAATTGACCAATTATAGATAAACATTGTAGCCACCGATGAGTCCCTCATCCTGTCCATGATTGCAGTCTTCGAAAAGTCGATGAACCTTATTCATTTTGCGCACGGATATCATAACCAAACGAGTTCCTGTATAAAGAAAATTATACCGAAATACAAGTATAAATTAATATATATATAATTATATATATATTATATATATATATAATAATATATATACTATATATTATTAGTTATATATATATATACCGTAAAAAGGGGCAACTTTGTAATCACTTTAGTTCAATTAAAAAAAAATTTTCTATGTTGCAGTGAAATAAAATGCTTGGTAAGTAATTAAAAATACGGATGAAACATTGTAGTATATTTACATGCAATTTATGTGTTCTTTCAGCTGTTTATATATTCAAAGGAGGGTCATAACTGTTGTAAGTGACAAAACAATTCAATGGGGGTTACTGGAACACATATTGCTATAGTTCTCAGGAGGCCAATTTTCAAGTTAGGGAATTTTGACAGTTGAAATTGATGTACCGTTTCTACTTCTTAAACTCTTCCCCCCAGGTTTAGTAAATATAACATTAGTTGTTGACCTGAATCATCACATCAGAGTGTAGGAATACACACACGAAAGAGGACCCAAAGAAGACTAGGAAGATTGATTTCTCCCGGATTACCGGGTGAGTGTTGAAACTTAATTTCAGTTAATATCATTTCCATTTTTGTTTGTCATTTTTTAATGAGGCCTAAAGAGTTTTCTATTATGAAGTTTTTATAAATATATGATGATCAGAAGATAGTAAATTATTTTTTTTTGAAATTAACGACATAACAACACTTGAGTTATACTGGTTTCTTTTTTTTAAAAGGAACCACCCACGGGACGAAGAAAAATAAAGAAGAAAAATATCGACTCAAACATCCCAAAAACAAATATCTTCAGAGTTGTACTATATTTGAGAGAGTCCCAATTTAATTGTGTCCCCCCACCTAACAACTCAATTAATTTACTAATGGCACAGCCATCTAAGGTGAGCCTCTTTCTGTAACCATTTATTAAGAACTCTTACTTTAACCCTTATTGGGTTTGTTCTATATTGACCGCTTGGCCAATAGCAAGATTTACTTTTCTTGACTTGTATATAATTTTTGAGTCATAATTGACTAAGGGCAACAAAGGGTGAGTTTGGCCCACTCTGTATAAAATTTTATGTTAATTATTAATTTGTAGCAGTTTGGTAATTTATTTATTCTTATTATTTCCATTTTTTATTTATTATATTATTTATTATATACTATAAATGGTATAAAATAATTTATTCATCATATATTATTATTTTATTATTATATATATAATTATCTATTATTATTATTTATTATTCATTTATTATTATCATATTATTTATTATGTTATTATTACCACATACTAATTTTATTTAACCTTTAAATATTTAAAATAAAGATAAGAAACAATAAAAAAAAATAAAAACGCTTTCTTCTCAGCACTCTAGGAAGCTCAAGCCATCGCAATAGCTGACACTTTTTCTGTCCCATAATTTGTCATATTTTTCTTGTCCCATTTGTGGTTGTTATGCATTTTGATGGGGAGTTGTGTTTTTTTTGTGTTGGATTGTCAATGCTTTTGTATTTAGTTTTTTTTTGTATTACTGTTATTAAATTGTGTTACATTAAATTCTCGAGCAGATGGGTGTGAGTCGTTCTTTAGAGGGACAACTCTGAAAACATATAAGAAAAAATCCATTGTCAGATCTAG
Source organism: Trachelipus rathkii (assembly GCA_015478945.1). Classification (NCBI taxonomy): domain Eukaryota; kingdom Metazoa; phylum Arthropoda; class Malacostraca; order Isopoda; family Trachelipodidae; genus Trachelipus; species Trachelipus rathkii. The sequence goes on from JABUQX010009217.1 coordinate 18,122, forward strand.
GAGTTTCGTCACGACATCTGTCACAGGAGAAAGTGCGGAAGAGGATCTCTTTACAATCTGTACCTCTCTTGGGATGAGCCAGACTTCCTTTATATAAAGAGTAAGTACTGGACTTGTCCTCTCATTGTAACAAAAACTTGTTACATAATTTGGTAGCACAGCATAGTTGTTCATTTTTGAATATCTACCTCTGCTGCTGAGTGTTCTGTCACTCTTCTTTTCTGATTCAAGGGAGTAACCCTTATTCGTTCATTTCATTATTAACTCACCATCATGCCTGATGATATGAATTCTTTGGTGGAGGAAAAGAGTCCTATTTCTGGGGCGAATTCTCAAACCACTCAAACCACTAATGGTTCGCAAACTGGTTCACAAAACGCTGATCCAGGTGCTTCATGATAAATTCAGATACCTAAAATCTGGTGGGTGCAAAGTTAATCACAAAATCTTGTCATGGATTTTCACAACTTTTAAAGAACTAATGCAGCAAAACACTCAATTATTCTTAATCAATGGAGCAAAACATGATGCAAATATATGTCTTTAAGGTGATAGAGTATGAAACCCATTAGCGTCATCCTCACAGCGGAAAAGTATAAGAGCTAGGTAGTAACAGGTAAGAAATCAGGATGTGGGAAATTTGCGAATTCTTTCATCGATTGATTAAGGTTATATTTGCTTGGTCTAAACTCTTTCCAGGTTCCCTCTCGGCAGAAGGTATGAGTACCCCTTCTGGGAAGACCAGCTTTGATTTGTAGCAGCTATGAGGATATATAAATATATCAGCATCTCGAACAGACATTTTGAATATTGAGGTAAAGAGGTTATTAAATTAGCTTGTTTTTAAGATGTCGGAAATTGAAAAAAGAGACAAGGAAAGAAACAGAACAGTTACAGATGCAAAGTTAAAATAGAAGAAGGGAACAGCTCCATCTTTATGCTGTTAAGAGATTTAATTTGGTTAGCCCAGAAGCTTTCCCGCGGGCAGGGATGTTAATGAATATTGCCATTATTAGTTACAGGCATAAGTTATCTCAAAAGTTTAACCAGAGAACATTCTTAAGACAGGGTAGATGACACAATGACGGCTTCAGAAACAGCAATGGGACATCCACTTCCTTGGGAGAGACTGGTTGCTATTGTTGACAAATGTTTTAAGGGTAACAAAGGAAAGAAAGAAGGTTCTAGTCCAGAAGTTGTGGACCTGACTAAAAATTATCAAGTATCACCGCAGACATCCTCTTTGTTCCCAATGCCTAAAATTAAGGAAAGTTTGAGAATGTGTTGTTGCCAGAGGACACAGACCTCGGGTGCAGAAGTTACTTCGTCCGCAATTTAATACAGTTGCTCATCACCCTTGGCATTGTGTATATAATAATCCTAGCAAGACAAAACCAGGAGATTTCCCTCACTCAGGGATTCTATTGAATTGAAATCAGGACCCTCAGTAAGCCAGGTCTAGAATCAACAGTATTACGTCAAGGCGCCTGGTAGCAAACATCAAAGACAACAGCATATTCAAAGAAGGGCGCACCTAATGTGCTCGAATTTGTAACAGCCTGCGTCACTTAATGAGACCAGTGTTCGGAGTTTGAGGCCTCGTTAGTCAATTACTATTGTGAGGAAAAAAGAAGAGGGACATACGGGCTTTCGATGAATGTTTGTTATGCAGTCCCAACAATAAGGTGTTTTACAGTCTGTAAGGACCCCATTTAGGTCATTTAAGTAGCCGCGCTGTCACATTTGACAAGAAATTATGGTAATTCAAAATTAAAAGTAGATACCTATATTTGCCAGGATAGCCATTTGGGTAAAGACACGCCCACCAAAAAACCGGAAAACTAGTGAATTTCCGACATGGAAGACCTCATGTTGTGAGAATGATTAGAGTCGGTCAGAAATTGTACAAGGTCCAACGATTGTTAGGGAAGAGAGGTTCCCCTTTCCTACTCCTTCTCTCATGAGATAACATGTGAATATGGTAGGATTTCCTCAGTGTGAAATCGAAAAGGAAATCTTAGTGCATGGACGATGATAGATTCCATGGTATTCAACTTACAAGATAGCAGTCAGACTCAGAAACCCACCATCTGGTGATTATTGATACATAACAAGAACGAGTTTTTACGCGAAGAAAACACTCTCAGAGCTTGAGGTAGTTAAAGTTGAAGTAAAAGAGGAGAAAGTTATAAAGTACAAAATGATTAGAGCGCCAGAAGAAACCCTGCTTTTGAGAGTGACCATTGAAGATCAACCTCAAATAGAGGCTTGTGTAGCTTTTGTTGATACGGGCGCAGAGACAATGTTCTGGTATCCTTACCAGGTGTTTCCATGCCCGGACAATATTAATAATATCCAATTAATTACCAAGCAAGACATATTATCAAGAGCATTAGAATGGGATAGGCACGTGCGATATCCCAGTAGCTAAGGCTGAAGTTGATGTTGGCCTTAAAATATCTTACCACCAATTACGTGTAAACCCATGAGATTTTTTATCATAATCCCTGATGAGGTTATGGATACATCTGGTCATGGGTTATTGGATCTGCTACGATTAATAGAGACGCCTGTTGCCTTGAAATATTATTGAAAGGAACTTGTCCTTCGACAGGGAATTATGTGCAACAGTAGCAATGTTAGTATATGCGGATTCTTGAACAAAAAAGGGATACTATGATGCAATTGACCGTAATAAAGTATAAGTATTCAACAAAGATATGTGACCATTGTGAGGTTGCAGCAGTAATATAGGACTTTATAAATCAGAACAACTCAGAAGATTAATAGATGGGACCAATCATAGGACTGCTTAGATTTATTATCATTTGTAGAATGCTGGTCAAGCATGTGGTAACGTCATGTATTACTGTTAAATAACACGAAAATGAATTAGGGGAGATTAACCTAAGAAATTAAGAAAAAAAGGCACCATCATGGGAATCGGTGAGTTAACAAAACAAATATACCTGTAAATCCTTCCATTATAATTTAAGTCGAAGTTAGCGGAAAATGGACCCACAGGATCGTGACAAGGAAAGTGGCAGCAGAAAGGAATTTTTCAAGCTTTTCAGAGTTGCATATACTTTAACACACAAGTTAAGAGCAGCAGAGAACAATTAGGTCCAGAGAAATAACTCGACCGTCTTCAGTTCTTGAGTTTGGGAGAATATATCAGATGTGGCTTATGATACCGATGATAAATTAAACACAGGATATGAAACACTGACAGAAATGATCCTGTTCAAGGTACCAGCTTATAGAGCGCCTTCAAAAGGATCCTATAAATTTTACAAGAAATAGAAAGCTAAATTAGTAAACAACTATGACGATTAAGGAAGGAATCAATACAAAATGGAAGTAAGTCTCACTTACTCCGCTCCTTGAGTTAGTTTTCCACATAAGTAAAAGCCGGATGGATCGAATACGGATATTATGCATCGATTATAGCGGAATCATCAATAAAAATCTACTTAAAAGGGAGAAGTTTCCCTATTATCCCTAATCTGTATATGAAATGCTCTTTCAGCTTGCAGGGGATGAAGTATTTCACATTCGTAATAGATCTGGGAAAGGCTATTTATCAGTATGTTTCCAAGTCGAAATTAGGAAGAAACTAGTATAGAGTAGACCGCCTTCACCACCCCCCTGTCACATTGGGAATTTTTACGAATGCCTTTTGGTGTCAAAAACGGTCCGGCCACGTTTCAGAGAGGCATGAGATATGCGCTCGCCCATATCCCTTGGAATGAGTGCATGGTGTACTTAGATGATGTGCTCATCGTAAGTGATACATATGAAAAACATCTGGAAATTTTGGAAAAAGTACTTCTGGCATTTCAGCAAACAGGTTTTAAAATTAAGCCAACTAAAACATATATGCTAAGAAAGGAAGTACAATACTTGGGACATCGAATTTCAGAACAAGGAATGATTCCCCTGGACTCTAATTTACAAGGGATTATGAAATTCCCTACGCCTAAGACCATTCGCCAGCTTCGTCAGTTTCTAGGCATGGTTAATTTTTATCGGCGACATATCCCCCATTGTTCAGAGTTCGCCAAGCCTCTCTTTGAATTATTAAGTGGAAGAACCTAAGTGGTTAATGAACCATTTCAGAAGGCGTTTTGAAACTGAGAAGTCTTTGATTGAACACCTAAGTGATTAATTTATCCAGATCAGAACAGATTATCTCAGCAGTTTACCGCACCTCATTGTTTTATCACTTGTATGTCAGCCCGATCGGAGCAGGAGCACTGTCTGGTCAGAAACAATCTGAGAGAGAGTAATTTTTCCGGAGGTTGCCCAAATAAGCTTATTGAGTTGCGAGCGGAGCGGTTTCGCATGATCTATGAAACAGACAAAGACCATAAAGCAGGCTTATAGACGTTATCACTAGATGACCGAGCAATAAGCCCCCATTCGTACTCGTCAGAGGGGCAGATGCCTTGAAAACACTATTACTTGTGATGGCGATCAAGAGAGTGGTCATCTCACAAATTTACCGACCACCTCTAAGCCCTTGTTGTTACTTGCCACATACTATTGCTCTTTGGTAATTCCAAGGTGGTCGAGCAACTATCTTGCGCGCAGCTTGAACGATGAAGACTATGAAACTGATAGATAATATAATACACGGATAAGAGAGAAATGATAATGATAGACAGATGCAATTGTACAAAAAGAAAAAAACATCAACCAATAAGAGAAATATATACCATAGGAAAAGAAAGATAAAATCAGAGTATAGATAGAATGAATAGAGAATACCAAAGGAGAGATATATAACGAGAGATAGAAGTAATAGACACTAGGAGAAGCGGGAGATAATTTCGATATATCTTTCAAGAACTTTACCTCATTTCAGGAGACTGTGTCTGCGCTCACCGCCAAAAGGTGGAAATACAATGTATGAAAGAGTGGTCCAGCACATCCTCGTGGATAACCGCCTAAAAATATATGGGTTACCTGACCAGTAAAAAAATATCAAATAAAAAAAATATAGTAATTATAATACAAAAACACTGCAATTAATGAGAAACATAGTACAGTTCCGCTGACGCAAAGCTAGTCAGGATATTATAGCATGATATTGAATAAAGTTAACATTGGTTTATGTATAATTACGGGATACTAAAGCCCTGGATATTCGGTACCCACCGAGGGCCTAATGTATTAGTCAATCTCTTATTTGTTTGTCAAGGGCCTATACATTTATAAGACACATTGTGTATTATCATCTGCATAGCCTCAAAATAATTATAGTGTTAGAACCAGGAACACAAAGGACTTCAGATACATGCCACATGCACAAGAGATTCAGAATAGAGTCTTTTAAACGAGTTCTTTAATGAAACGAAGCCACAGACCCTTTCAAGAGTACCGAAACCTTTAGCTGACGGACACCATAAATTCAAACCACTCCACCAAGAAAGAAATGAGTGGGTAGGGAGAAGAAAGTACCGTGAACTTCATCAAAATAAGGCTAAACTCGAAGAAAAAAGACATAAGTGGATTTATCTCATTGGACTTGGGTCATACAGATTTCAATAAAGTGCAGAATAATGATCCCTTATTACGTAAGTTAAGAAATGCCATTGTAAAGAATTTAGCATTCAATGGATCCTTGAAACCTTTTGCGAGATCCCAAAAGTATATTCATTTCCATAACAACTGTTTGTATAAAGAAATGCTTGATGGAGTATGGGCTTTGATAGTTCCTCACCATTATTTGGTCGAGGTAGCTGTTAAAGCACACTGGATTTTTGCCCACATAGGGAAGCAAAAGTTGTATTCTCTGTTAATTCAGCGAATGTGGCATCCAAAAATAAGTATAATATGCTCAGATATAACAACTACCTGCTATAAATGCCAGGCCTACAAGATATCCAATATAATCCATGCCCCACCTACCATAAAAATTGTTACATCTCGGCCTTTCGAGTTGGTGGCAATGGACTTGATTCAGTTCCCTCGTTCATCAAGAGGTAATCAGTATGCACTTGTCTTAGTTGATCATTACACAAAGTGGGTGTCAGCAGTACCAATAAAGAATAAGAAAAGCGCAACAGTTGCAAATGCATTCAAACATAATATTTTGTCTTTTCTCCCAAAATTACCGGAAAGATTGCTAACGGATAATGGACGAGAATTTGTCGGCCCAGAATTTGAGGAGCTATTACGGCAGCAGCACATTAGGCATGTATTAACAACACCCTATACTCCAGCGTCAAACGGGGCGGTGGAAAGAGTAAATAGAACCCTCAGTCAATATTTAAGAATGTCCATTACTAGCCCTTCATCGTGGGACAATGATCTGTCTCAGGTAATATTAATATATAATCATACAAAACATTCTGAAACCGATTTAACACCATGTGAAAACATTCTGAAAAAGGCCCATGAACTATCATTGGGTCTTCCTTTCCCAGAAATAGAAGATCGCTGGGAGTCTGGTCATAATAAGTATGTTCCCTACGAACTATATCAGTTAGTAGGACTTAAAATTCATCTTCCGGGTGATCTAACATTGAATAAATTTAGACCACGTTATTATGGACCCTATGAAATCATACAAGTGCAACAAAACAAGGTCACATATATTATAAAATCTTTGAAAAATGGGCGAGAATATCGCGCCCACCATCGACAATTACGTCCTTGGAAGACTCCACCAGATTACCTGTTGAATGATCCGATCTTTCAGAAATATTCTATGGAGGATGACGAAGAGGAACCGGAACCATTTATGTTTCCGGAAGCTGAGGAAATAATTAGTAGTTGTGAATCAAATAATGTTGAAGGTATTGCAGACGGGTTAGGTGAAGACAAAGATGAAGACGAAGAATCGATCTTTGAGGGTTTCTTGATGGATCCAAACCAAATGGAGGACATTGCCAACAAATTGAAAATAATATCAACTGTACAAAATGCCATGAATGAAGTGTTGACAAATTTCACCACCGTAAAATTTCAGCACAGTAAAACCGATTATGATGAGAATGATGAAAAAGATGTACCTCAGACTCCAGATGAAGTAGCGAGTGAAGAGGAAGAAGTTAATTCATACTTGATGTGGGACACATCAGATTTATTGGAAGAGGCGGAGAGACGTTGGGAGATGAGCCAAGCAATGGTCCTGCCATCCCCAATCAATCCTCTGTGTGTTCCCTTTAGCCCAGAGATAGTGTTATCTATGAATAGGTTTTCCACTCCGGTAGTATCAATTACAGGAGATGGATTTAATGCAGCAACAGCTGATAAAGAATTAAGTTGTGAAAACCAGGAATCATCCTTTTCACAAGTCACCCTTTTATGGGTTTTGAAGGACCCAATTACATCCCTTGCCTGTCTGGATCTGCCGCCATCTGGTCTGATCTAATAACATTTTGCCTGCACGACGCATACAGCGACCTGAGAAGGAGCATGCACAGAGTTTGCCCCATTGTTGTTCCCGTAATTACTTTGGAACGGTGCGTAAAATCCGTAAAAAAAGCAGGTAAATTATCAAAGACATGAATTTTCTAAAAAAGAAAAAAAAAAAAAAAAAAAAAAAAAAAAAATAAAAAAAAATAAAATTATTATTTTAGTATTACAAAGGTATGTATGTGTGGAAATCTAAATATTTTATATGTATAACACTATATAGTATATATATGTATTGTAGATGTATGCTATATTTATTGTTTATATCGTTCTATTATTGGAGAACTATATGTTACATATTTCTTGTTTAGCCGACCACAGGGGTCAGAGAAATGGAGGAAGCCTTCACTCCTGATTTGGTGCCGGGAGCGGAAGTAGTGTTTCATTCGTTCCCAGGGATAAAATTGCACCAGCTACAAGACAAAATACCAGAAATAGTTGATTCAACCTACACACACATGCTGGTATATATTGTTATTACCGAGGCGTATCGAAAACGCAGGGTAATCGCTCATGAGGACTATCGTCAGGAGTATTGGGGAACCGTGGCAGACTTTACCTTTTCGAATGAAGAGTTTGCTCAACGTCGTGTTTCGAATTCCACTACGGCCGATTGTGCCTGAAATAAATGAGAATGCGAGTGAGTCCTCCTTATTCCACCTTTTCGGAACTTAGCATATACTAAATGCCCAAAGATTCCCAGAGTCTCCAAGGATGGGTTCAGGAAAGGATGTTCAACAGACCCAGCTTTGGTGATAGAAATGCTTACATCATGGCAGGCCAAAGGCGGCCCATGAAACATTAAGGTTATTAAGACGGCTGATACAAGTTCAGTGGTTATCGCAAGAATATACAATTAACCCCGTCATTAGTACTCTGTTGATTCATCACAAGTATAAATAATGGGTGAAATTGTTTATTGGGCCGGGAAGCATATATAAGCTACTTGGGTGAGAAAGGATTCGTGAGGGATGGGCTCAGCCCCTCCCCGACTTATGTAAAAATTCTGGAAACGCTTTATAGAGTTGGCGGTTGTAATCCGCTCAAGCGCCTCACCCCTTATTGGGGATTGTGAACCAGATGTCTATTATACCAGCCCCTCTCCAATTTCTTATCCACAAAGGAAACGACCACAGTTGAGGACACGAGGATGGAAGAAGCGCTCAGCCACGGCCCCCTTCAAGGGGACCTAAGGCATAAGCCATCTATTAGCCAATAGAGCCTATGTAGAACTGCCCTCAGCACCAAACCATACTGCTCAAAGCAGTTAAAATCTTCGCAAAGCACGGGAGGTGACCCTTTAGAGGCCACTCGTCACTTGCGTATTCCCCCTAATAAGAATTTAATCGACAGTCCGGAAACGCCAAATAATATAACCAAACTATAATACTTGTGTCTCCGGGATTACGAGCCACGACACACCCAGCTACGGGTGGAGACATTGCACGAGCTCCTTATGACACGACTTCATAAGAAGAGGTCAACGACCCCCGTTCAGTAGACGGACCCATATACCTACCACCTCTTAATGTTACACTGACTCGGTGGGGAATCGTATCCCTTCAAGCCCTCAAACCCAGCGAATGGGAGGCTAAATTTAATTTGGATTCCTGGCATATTCAGAGTGGTTTTCTTCGCCAGCGCGCATGGCCATGTAATCCCACGTCAGGAGATCACCACGAGGATATTAATGCCGTCTTATGTGACACTTAGCGCTTGTAAGTGTTAGTCACCTGACGTTTGACTTTTAAACAAGAAAGTTTTATTTTTTTTAAAGAAAGAACTCATTAATTTTTTTTGATTTATTATTTACAAGAAGATTTCAAGAAAGAAGAAAGTTTTGGTTAATTTAAAAGAGGAAAGTTTTGTTTGAACACAAAGATGTTTCATCAAATACTAGAAGCCAGCATGTGCGTCGCCACTTAATGTCGACGGGTGGGGAGGAGTGAAATGATGTTACGTTTCTCTTCTTAACTCTTCCCCCCCAGGTTGTAATATAAATAATTGTTGACTGAATCATCACATCAGAGTGTAGGAATACACGCACGAAAGAGGACCCAAAGAAGACTAGGAAGATTGATTTCTCCCGGATTACCGGGTGAGTGTTGAAACTTAATTTCAATTAATATCATTTCCATTTTTGTTTGTCATTTTTTAATGAGGCCTAAAGAGTTTTCTATTATGAAGTTTTTATAAATATATGATGATCAGAAGATAGTAAATTATTTTTTTTTGAAATTAACGACATAACAACACTTGAGTTATACTGGTTTCTTTTTTTTAAAGGAACTACCCACACTACAAGTAATACTCAAGTCAACTTTTTTTTTATGTTTTTTTTTCTTTTTATTTTGATAATGTAACGGAATAACAACTACACTTTGAAAGCATCGTTATACTTGTTTCTTTTTTTTTATTAAAAGGGAACCACCCACGGCTAGCTCTATGAGACCGAACCGAAGGAAAAAGGAAAAGAAAAAAAAAAAAAAAATTAACAAGAAAAAAAAAAGATAACAAAAAAAAAAAAAAAAGTCATCATTGTCCTTCGACTCTTTCTTCCTCTTTCCAAAACATTCATTCACCTCCAAAAACAAAATATTCAAGATTTCCAGACTGAAACTATATTTCTTGGACATCGAGAGTACCCAAATATATTGTGGTTATTTCCCCACAACACCAGCCCGTCCAACTCTAACAACCCTATCAACAAGTTTTTTAACCTTACTAATCTGTATCTTACAGAGACACACCAGCCCATTCTAAGATGGCTGTGAGGGCCTCTTAATTCTAATTTCGTATAATCGTCACCATTCTTATTTATAAAGAACTCGTTGTACTTTACTAAAACCACTTATGGCGCTGCTAGGACCTTGGCGGCCGTAGGGCACTCTCTCGGTGCGACGGTGGATTTGATCTTGTTCTTATTTGGATGTTCCCGCCCTACCCCGCTCCGATAGACTATGGCCATAATATCTTCCATTATTTTATTAGTATTTAGCAAGATATTACCCTTCATTCTTCGACTCCGAGCTGGAACGGTGTTGAACTGACCTCTTCGGTGCTTTCTTCCATGGAATATATTAAAGCTAATTATAATATTGTAGAAAAATACCAAAATACAACTGAGGTCTCCTATATTGACCTTACAAGCAGCTAACCACTAGAAGGCGTCGAGTGCCCACCCCACTTTGTAAAAAAGCAAACCAAATTCCGGTATTTTTTCGAACGAGTCAATATATATGAAATGAGTTTTGGAAGCATTTGCGGTTCTCAGTCTAAATTTTATCGCACTAATTCTAATATAATTCTTCCATTTTCTTTTCATTCTCTTTTTATTTAATTAATCTATTATTCATTATATCCACTATATAAATATCACATTCTATCGTATTATTTTCATATTACTTCCATTAATCTCATTTGATTTTACTTATTATATTTATCATTAATTGATTATCTAATTATTCTAACCCATAACTAACTGTAGATACATATTCCATACAAACCCTAAATATTTTAATAAAGTAACCGTATAAACAATATAAAAAATAAAAAACGCTTTTACTTTTTTATGCACTTCACGCATGGGTCGGATAAACGTCAAGTTTGAAGGATTATTACTGCGTCCCGAGCCTCCCTCCCACGGGACTGTGTTTGTCAAAGCCAGGATTGGCCATAGCCTGCATTTTTTTCTACTAATTTTTGCCCAACTGTAAAGCATGTTTGGGCTGCTTCTTCAATTCTAATCATTGAGTGCGGTACACGATTGATTGTGAGGTGTTTTTTTTTTTGTTGTGGATCCAGACTTCTTTCTTATTTAGTTTTTTTTTTTTATTAATCGTTGACATAAAATTCTCGGGCAGTGGTTGTGGTCGTTCTTGAGGGACAACTCAAACATAATAAAAATATCTATTGAAGATTAGATTCGTCACGACATCTGTCACAGGAGAAAGTGCGGAAGAGGATCTTTTTACAATCTGTACCTCTCTTGGGATGAGCCAGACTTCCTTTATAACAAAGTAAGTACTGGACTTGTCCTCTCATTGTAACAAAAACCTGTTACAATATAAACGCCTCACAGGTTAATTATATATATATATATAATATATATATTATATATTATATATATATATATATATATATATATATATATATATATTATATTATATACTATATAATATTATTATATAGTATATATTATTATAATTATATTAATATATATATATATATATATATATAATATATATAATAGTATATTAGGGATGTACCGATACCAGGAAAGAGGCCGATACCGATACCGATACTCTATTTTTTTAGGTGCTGATACCGATACCGAACCGATACCTTATGACTTTAAATTAATTAATAATACACAGTAAATAGATAGAACATTTGTGGTACTGCTAGGCAACTCAAAGATTCGCATTCCCTGTCAACAAAACTAGTCATTTATATTTCATAATTGGTTGTGCGTTGTGCCCAAGTATATTTTTTTTATAAAATTAAAAGACTTTAAAAGAAAATATAAATGCAAATGTAAAATATAATAACTTTTTTTGTTTGTGTTGATTCTAATATAAAATATTTCCATTTTTATTTTCCGTAAGTATTAACAAGAGTGTAGCTACTAATATATATTTTAACATGATTACAATTTACAAGAAGATTCTAATCATGTCAATATAAGGAATAAAAATAATGAAAGAAGAGACCTCAATTAATCAGCTGAAAGAAAAATTCAAAAAAACGCTAGTACTCAAACATGACATAATAATATACTCTTTAAGATAAAGATAGATATCATCAATTCCCCAAAATTCAAAAATTCAAAATTGTGATGCAAAACCATTAAAGCTTTCACTAGTATCTGGCTGAGAGCCTGTTCCTTTTTGGGGTGTTTACATTCCTACCTACACTATTTGTACGCTCGCTCTCGACTGATGAAGGGAGGTGCTGATAATATTTGCCTGGCAAGCACTGATAATAATTGAAACCTTGGCCCATTTCATGCCACCACATGAAAGATTCTCTTCTGTAGGCAGCATCTCCATGTTTCGTAGAGCCTCATCTCCTTCTTTCACAGATTGCAAATTTTAAATTATCTTTGCTCCTTGATGACTGTCTCTTCAAGTTTTTACGATGAGGTTCCGTTGGTTGTGATCCTTGAGGTGGAATGAGATGTAATGCAATTCGCCATGAACATCATCAAAAGTCTAACATATCCCAAATCCTCACCAGAAATGGATCTCTTTTGCTTAACAGCAACTCACTTCAACCTTTCAGTGCTTTTGCCAGTCGCGGCAAGCTGGCAGCGCTGTCAACATTTTAGCCACAGTCATTTCGGAGCAAGCTCCTTGTTATTGCTATTTTATATTATGACTTTCAGAAACTTCTTCCAACAATTTATTATTCATTATGTCTTAATTAAGGGCACATATCAGATACCCACACACCAACGCGGCCTCTAGAAGTGAATCACCGTCAGAGATGCCAATTTAGTGGGTTTCAGCTAGCTTAAGAATTCCTTATTATTGGAACCTTTTATTTATTTTTTTTTACATTCCGGTAATACGCCGCTCACGGGCAGAACCCTATTCTTCAAGAGGGGATGTTGAACGCCTCAAAAATTCATCTAACGCAAATTACACGATGAGCACAGACGCAGGCTTTAAAGTGAGGAGATTAAATTGAGTAGGAACACAGAATGAATAGAGAGGAATTTCACAGAAACAGAGGTGGCAGAGAAAGAAAAGAAGCCGCAACCGATCCACCACAGCGAACTAAGTCTGGAGTTACAATATCAACACAAAACCTGATGCGCAGACACAGCACCCCTTGTGTACGAGGGCGTCGTAAATGTGGAGGTACGCGAGTGACAATTTCCCTCGAGCACCTGCCGCTGCGGTAGACTATAGAAAGAAATAAAGCACAACATCGCGCCGCAAATATAGAGGTTCAAAGTGAACTGAAAGTACAGGACAGATCTATAACAAGTCTTTACCTTTGACTCGACCCTATCCAAATACCGGGTGAAACCAGACCCTCCAGATATGAGAGCAGTACTTCGAGTACAAGGGCGGATTGAGACCCTTGTTATGTAGCTGAAACTGAGAAGAAGGAAAAGAAAGTCTCGCAGTCTAAACAAAACTCCCAGTTTCTTGAGGCCACCCTAGCAACCGTTGTTATTTGAGGTTTTCATGCAATTTCTTGTTTATGTTAAGGTCAAGGATATTTATATTGTCAACAGGAGAGACGAGAAAACCATCGAAAGAGATAGGTAAATTAGGTGTGTCTTAGAGAGGAGATTTGTAGAAGTTGGGTTTTTAAAAGAATTAAATTCACAAGCTTGAGACGACCAACCCTGGGAAATCTATCCAGATCAGCGAGAAATGGAATCGGAAGATTAAGACGAAAGCAAATTCTTGAAGTAAAGAGAGCAAAATTGAATGAGTGAAAATGAAGAGTCGATCATTGGCGTATGAGTAGATAGAGTTAGATGGGCAGGTGAAAAAGATCATTAATGAAAAAGCAGGAATAAAGTAGGGAGGATAAAACAGAACCCTGAAGAAACACCACTATTAACAGAAAAAAGAAGAAGTCGCCCCATTAACAACCACCGACATTGAGCGATTTGAAGGAAAGCTAGATAAGTAGGCAAAGAGAAGAAGGAAACCAAAGGAGGGAGCTTGGAGGCAGTGACGCGTGTCATACCAGTCAAATGCTTTGATATGTCAAACGCCACCACACACAAGTCTTCCCGTAGTCCCTAAGGGCAGAAAACCATAATCTGTTAAATGGAAAAGTATATCGCCAGTAGATCTCGATCGCCGAAGCCGTACTGGCAATCGGAAAGAAGGAATGAGATTCCAGATAATCTATGCAGTGAGAGTTGAGAAGGGTTCAAAGATCTTAGAAAGAATACAGTTAAGCTAAGGGCGAAAGTTATAAGGATCA
>JABUQX010009217.1:37500-40524 GCA_015478945.1 Trachelipus rathkii
TCATGCTTTGTCGTTCATATACCTATAATGCCCTACCAGTCATCGATGGAGTCAATTAGCATACACCATTCAACATTATTGAAAGAAATATTAGCACATACTCACACTAGAGCTATAATGATATGTGTTGACTTCCACATCAGCATTTTGCCGTGCAACCTATCTAATAATTATAGTGATATATGTATTTAGCACAGGGGACGTTAAATGCTTAAAATTCTCCTCAATGGATTTCTTGCACTCTTGTCGTACATTTCACCCATACCAATAGAATTATTTGCTGCCAACCTCAAAAGTTAGGAAAATAGAATTCGCAGAGGATGTATAAAGATTCAATAAATGATCTTGATCCATTTAAACACTTAGTTGTGAATCTGGTGAGTCTTCCGGGGCAGATAAAAAAAGATCGTAGACAATTGTCATAGATCGAATTTTGGAGGCGCAGTTTTTAATATATACTCGCCCATTTTTCAAATGATGTTTTATAGAGAATTTTACATCCTAAGTGACCCTTGTTTTCTTGAACTCAAATGATGATAAGTTTTAACTACGTATATGAATGTGGCACTTGATTTGCGCTCGATGCATTGCCATGAAGGTCTGTGGGACCAGGAAAAAAGGATACCATAAATACTTAGGTGTGCTTTGCTCGCATATATAACGCTATCTGGTCTAAATTTATTCAATGTATAGATCACCCCGGAAGATGAATTATGAGTAAGTTTTTGAAACTGAAAGTAGCCTCTAGAGTATAGTTCGTGTTATGAGGAGATCATTTATGGCTTTATTATGACCGAAGAGAAGGACTACCCTAAACGCGAGTCTTATATAAGTATTTTGCTTGGAAAGGAAGACCAATGATAGTTCCATGGGCCTTTTTCAGGAATGAGTTTTCACATGGGATAGTATATCAAATCAATGGGTTGTTTTTACACAAAGATGTTTGCTAAGGAAGTTTAGGTATAAGTATATATTTAGTTGAGTTTATATTAATAATGAGTTACGTACCATAGATCACATCTGCCACGATGAAGAGGTATGCTTAGGAGGTATTGTGAGCAGCAAGGTTTGGGCCCCTGAATTATTAAATGAATGGGGAGGGCTGACACATTCTTATAGATATAGAGCTAGAAGAGAGTAACAAAACAATATTAATTGGAGCAAAGCAACCAAGAATGATTTTCTGGGTTTGAGGGTTAGGGGAGCTATGAGGAGAGGCTGTAGAGAGGTGGAGTCGTATTTATGGTACGTACTATTGTTTTCTCTCAACCAGACCAACCGGCTTGGTTGAACGCTTTTGTGCTCAAGGTGATAAGGTACATTGTGAACAGAGTTGCTTGTTTAATACTACTTAAATATGTTACACTCTATGTATTCTTGGATCCTATATGAGCACGTCTCGAATAATTCCTCCTCCATAATGTCTGGGAGCGACAGGCCAACAGAGTTGACATCGGGGTGACCAGGGGTATAATAAAGAAAACTTAGACAAGGATCCATTGACTACTTGCCTATCTTGATATTAAGAAAGCATCATTCGGAAGAAGCAGTTGCCGCTCCTTTGGGCTCAGAATGGATAGACTGAGAAATTTAATTTAAAAGAGCCTGAGGTTTGGAGTCTCTAAACTGCACTGTTGATTGGCAACATTTAAGAAAGACTGGATCGCTTTTCTTATTGCTTTTAATGGTTATGGTTTCGTACTGCTTTCTTATATTATATTTGACTAGCCAACAATCTCCGAGCGTAGGTGTTTAGTTATTATAGATTATTAAGTTGTGAATTAGTGAGCATTATATGTATCAACTAAGACAAGTTATAGTTATTAGTGAGCTATGTACATGTATGTACCTCTTGGATAACGAGCAAAGTATATACTTAGATTAGTTTGTAGATTTGTTATAGACTTGGTATAGTTAGTTGATTGACAAGCCCTTGGTGCTTTCGGTGGATTTGCATGAGCATGTTTTAGACTGTGTATTCTGTACTTAGTTTTCTGACAGCCCTAGGTGCTTTGTAGATTTGCCATGAGCATGTTATTTGGGATTGGTTCTTTGGCATTGACTGGGACAGTCTCGATGGGCCCATGTGGTCTAAACTTTTAATTTCTAATTTCTAATACCTTACAGTTCCTATTTACCAACCATAATGATTCTGTATTATGGCTACCCAAGATAAAATATTAAATGTACATATATATATATTATATATATATAATATATATATATTATACCGTATATATATATATAATAATATATATATATATATATATATATATATATATATATATATAATATATAATATATATATATAATATATATATATATATATATACCGTTAAAACGGCAATTTCCCGTGTCCCAAAATCAAGTGGTAACTTCCAAAATGCTAAGGTTTATGGAGACTTTATTTTTTATTTTTTTTCGAAATTTTTTTTTATATGTTAAAGTATCCCCCCCCTTAGGGCAAGTTAAAAAAATTAGTTAATGTAGTATTTGTATATATAATTAGGAATTAATTTAAGAAGCCAATAAGTAACGTCATGAACGAGGGAACTGAATCAAGTCCATTGCCACCAACTCGAGACAAGCCGCAGATTAACAATTTTTATGGGTAGGTGGGGCATGCGATTATATTCGGAGATCTTGTACCTGGCATCTATAGCAGGTCAGTCTGTTATATCGAGCATTACTTTGGAATCCGAATTACCCCAATGAAATTTATATACTTATTTTTGGGAGAGGTGCCACATTCGCCGGCTGAATCTTATACGTATAGTCTCATGAATGCACGGATTTTATCATATGTGTGCGTGGCGTGTGTCCTCCCTTTGTGTGCTCTTCTATACCATATTTAATTCACTCCAATTGCCTGCTTCTTAACAAGCAGAATACTCTCGCCTTCAAACCAATAAATAAGATTTGATTTCGGACTATTTATATACAAAGCCTCTATATTGTAATATACCAGTCCTAGTTCGATCTTTATTTTCTTTAACATAATGGTATCTCTCTCTCTCTTTTTCT
>JABUQX010009218.1:0-5000 GCA_015478945.1 Trachelipus rathkii
TACTCAAGTTATAGACATTGAAAGCAAGTGACCTTCGCTGATGACCTCAAACTCACTGAGGTCAGTACATTTGACCTATTGGTCAGATTGACCTTATAACTTTCAGAAATGAATTCAGGGATTAAAACAACCCTGTACACCAAAAATAAACAAATTCTGAGAGATGAGGGTGTACTGCAATGGTTGATCTCACAGAGAATTCCCCATATATATATATATATATATATATATATATATATATATATATATATATATATATATATATATATATATATATTATATATATATATATATATATATATATATTTATAATATATATACAAAAAAATATATATATTATATATATATTATATATATATATATATATATATATGGCGCATCTGAACTCTTCTTTGAAAAAAATTGGCGCATGGTATGCAAAAGGTTGGCCACCCCTGCCCTAGAATCTAGAGGATACTTCTCAAGACTATATTCTTCCTTTGTTGTGATAATACTAAAAATTGCCTTAGACTGTTTCCGTTTTTGTCATTTGTGCTTTTATGAAAAAATGTAAACAAAACAAAGGCGGCAGGAAATTATTTTATTATTTTTTTTTTTAACAGATAAGGAAAGTTTGTGAGTAATGACTTTGAAAATAATAAGATTGTGCCAAATATTTGTGTGGTATTCATATTTTTTCCCCTGTTTAATATAGGCTATATGTTTGATATATTTGTATAGAAATCAAATAATGTTTTCACAAAATTGTATAAGGTAAACCCATTTTAATTGATGATGTTTCATTCAATAAAATCAGCTTTAAATCTAATTTTGGTAATTATGTAGAGTAAGGTCCTCTAAACAGATTTTTATAAAAATCACAGCATAGATCCTAAAAAATAGTAATGAAGAGTAAAAAAAAAAAATTATAGATGTCTCTTTAGGAAAAAAAAGAAAGTTAGTCTTAGTTCAGGTTACAATAAAATTTGTTAAGTATACACAGAATACTTAACAAAACATCATAACCTGAACTAGTAGAGTCCTAAACTGTGACTTAAATTGGATGAATCAATGATGCTGTAAACCTAGACGTAGGTCATAAGCACAAAAAAATAATAATGTAATTCTAATAATAATAGTTTTATTAAAGTTTAAATAAAGCTCAGTCACCCCCACCTTGGAGGGGTGAATCGGACCACCATTGAGGGGTGAATCGGACCATCTGTTTAAATTCCTCTTTTACATATAAAATCAATTTTATATTTTAATTTTTACTTAATATATAATTGTTTATCATATTAAATTAGTAATAGCTAAGTAATAAAAATGTCAATAATCGATACATAAAATAAGAATAAAAAAAGGTGGTCCGATTCCCCTCTCCGCCCCAAAATTTTGACACTTTTTTGAATTCGTATTTTTTATTAAATTTCATTTTTATTTTTAATTTTTTACTTAATATAATTAACTATTATTATATTTAAATTATTATACGTAATAAAAAATGTCAAATAATAATACGTAAAATACGAAAAACAATGGTGGTTCCGATTCACGCCCCATCAATCAATTTTTAGCGGTGGGGTGAATCGGAACCCAAGTTAGGCCGCGGTGAATTTAGTCCATAATAGCTGTTTGGAACAAAAATTTACTTTGCCAGTTTAAAGCTACCATACCAACTGTTATACACTGAAAAAATAATTAAAATCCATCCACAATTTTTAATTTTATAACAAAGTTAAAGAAACTCTATTGAAGGGCATTTTGTACCCTAAATTTATTATATTTTTTAAAAAATATAAAAACTTTCTAGAGAATTAAAGATGATCTAATAAAACTTGTAGTACTACCATGTGGCTATTAATGAGCGAATTTTTTTTTTTTTTTATATTTTATTTTATTTAGAGTGGACGGAATCAACCCTCTAAAAGAGGTGGGCCGTCAACCCACGCCCGACGTATACACAGAATACTTAACAAAACATCATAACCTGAACTAGTAGAGTCCTAAACTGTGACCTAAATTGGATGAATCAATGATGCCGTAAATATATATATATATATATATATTATATATATATATATATATATATATATATATAATATATATATATATATATATATATATATATATATATATATATATAGGTGGAAGGTTGTGTTCGTGTTTGCTCTGCTGTGTGTTTGTGTTTTGTTTTTAATTTGTGCTATTAGAGTGTTGTTTTAATTTTGCTTTAAGTGCATCAGTATTTTAATGTCATATTAGTCTAGTGGTTTTAATTATTTATAAATACTTACGAATAAGCGTTTTCAAGAAGACTTAGATGGAAACATAACCTAATTTTTTGAACATACCAAAATTTTAAGATAAGTTTTTAGTGTTTTACCTTTTTAACTTTTTAAGTTTTACGTATTTAATTTATTCTTTAATGCAGCTTTTAGCTTTTTCTAAAGTTTTAATTAGGATTATTGGTATCTGATTTTTTTGGGGGGGTTTCATTTACGTTTGTAAATTTCTGAAGCTGCGCGAGCGTGTGTGTGTGATTTTTAACGTTTAAGGTTTTATTTACTTTACATATTTATCTGATTACTGTTTTAGCTAGTCTTGTTTCCATTTTTATAATAAATTTTAATAATTTTTATTTTTAAAGTTTCAATGCGTGTATAGCACTTATTTGCTTAATTTTTTTTTTTTTTTTTGTTTATCATTTTTTGTATGTGATCTGTGTGTGTGTTTATTGTGTGGGCGCGGTTTTTTTTAAAAACCCAATTCAGTGGTTTTTTTGGGTGGGCTGTGTGTGTCTGTTTGTGAGGCTGTCTTTTTGAATGACTCGACAGAGAAGATGTAGGGGTGGGCCTAGGCTGGGGTTCTCTTTTGACTTTGCCAATGTTCATGGCCTGAAAGCTAACCATGAATCTGTGGAATATCACCTCGCTAACTCTCTACCTAACATTTTATTACTGTCTGAGACCCAGCTAGCCAGGGATTCTTTTTCAAAATAAAACTTAATATCTCCAACTATAACCTTTTCTATAATTTCAGACTAAATGGTGGAGTCTGTGCCTATATAAACATTAACACTCCTGTAACACGTCTTGAGAATCTTGAATCTCCTAATTTCGATGTTCTGTGGTAAAATCTTTCTCCCTACTACTATCATTATCTTTGTGTTTCTGCTACTGCTCCCTAACGGAACAGATTTTCACCTCCTTTTGAATATCTTACTATCTTACAACTTCTCATGAGATTGTTACTTCTTCCCATCCAAATGCCTGAGATCATCTATTTAGGGGATTTCAACGTACATCACACTGAGTGGTTGGGCTCCTCTCATACTGATGCAGGAGGGGAGGAGGCCAAAACATTTAGTATTCTCAACGATCTGGAATCTTAATTAAAAAACCTACTTATATACCAGATCCTCCTAACCAATTCTTGAACACGCTTGATTTTATGTTTCACACTACTCCTTTCTCGATTAAATAACCTTTTCCCTCGTATCAGTAACTCTGACACAATCTTGTAGCTCTTAATTTAAAAACTTTTCTCCAGCAACTCCACCATGGCCCCAAACGTACTTTCTGGCACTTTAATCGGGCTAATTGGGGGGGCGTTGCGTCGTTTCTTTGCAAACTATGCTTGGAGTGAATCTTGCTTTGACTCGGAGGACGCTTCGGTCACCGCTGAAAAGGTAGGGGCCGTAATCGTCGAGGGTATGAGTGGGTTCATTCCATCTTCAACTAAATCTTTTTCTCCACAAAATCCATGGTTTGATGGAGAATGTTCTCGCTCCATTCAGGAGAGAGACATTGCCTATCGGGCATTGAAAAACTCTCGTTCTCCTATCACTCTTACTAATTTCCATTCTGCTCGGAATCGTTGCAGATCTAATTATTCGAGCAGGCTAAGCGCGCTTCTCACTAAAAGAAGTGCGACCAACCTTACTTGGCTCTCCTACTGATAAAAAATTTCTGGCCTCTTGCCAAAAACATCTCTAATAACTTTTGTAAATCTGCCTTTCCTCCACTTATTCGCTCTGACGGTTCTGTAGCTAACTCTCCTACTGAAAAGGCTAATCTCTTCGGCCTCCTTTTTTCTTCTAATTCTACCCTGGACGATTCCGGCATCCCTCCTCCTGCTTCTTCTCCTCTCAGGTTTCCTATGCCTCTTCCTGTGATTATGCATGATCGGGTGCATGGGATTCTGAGATCTATGAGTGTCAAGAAGGCTAGTTGCGCGGCGGATGGCATTCCCTCCCCGTGTTTTGCAGGAGGGTGCTTCCGAGCTGGCCCCTGTCCTCGTCAACTTAACTCTCTATGCCTTAATACTAGTACTATTTCCTCAGTGCTGGAAGCTCGCATATGTCCAGCCGATCCCGAAAAAGGGCAACTGCTCTGATCCTTTCCAACTATCATCCTATAGCGCTCTCACTTGTATTCTATCTAAGATCTTTGAATTCCTTCTTAACTCTCATTTTTCTGGATCATCTGGAGTCTAATGCCCGTTTTATGAGATCTTTGTAGCTTGCGACGTTAAAGGTCAACTGGTCCATAGTATCTATCTTAAACTGATTTTATGGAGTGTTCTTAGGGATTATGAGAGATCTTGGGTCGTGCAACTAAGATATATCAAAGGCTTTTGAATCGAGTATGGCATGCGTCGCTAACTCTCTAAGCTCCCTTCCTTTGGGTTTCCTCCTTCTCTTTTGCTACTCTTGTCCAGTTTTCTCTCTGGTCGCTCCATATCAGCACTCTGATGAAGCTACTTTTTCATTCTTCCTGCCAATTTTGGTGTTTTCCGTCAGGGTTCTTTTTTATCTCCACTTTATTCTTACTTTTCATCAATGATCTCCTCAGCATGTACTTCTAACTCTTTCACTTATGCCGACGACTCAACCTCCATTCTTCCACTCAATTTCAAATCGTGCTCCCTCTTTTTGGCATTAGAGTTGCTCTCGTCTATCAGCTTTCTGATTCTATTATTTGCCGACCTGAATGGGATTTCCAGCGTGGGGCGCCACA
>JABUQX010009218.1:7500-15495 GCA_015478945.1 Trachelipus rathkii
TTCAAGCCCCTCCTTTTTGCACACCCTGCCAAATCTCCTACCAATCCTCTCAAATCTCTTCAAGATTCGCCACACAAAACAAAATCATCCGCATATAATGGTAGGCACCCTCCACTCTCTTACGTTCACCATGCATTCTAACATCCATCCCTGCACTCCCACCTCTTATCTTTCATAACCCATCTTATACAAATTGAATAACCAAAGGGACATAATACATCCGCCTCACTCCGCTATTAATATTAGACCAATTAATTTTCAACCATTTATTCTTACAACGGCTCACTATCGTCATACATACTTTGATTGCATTCAGAATCACCTACACATACATCACTAACACCTGCCACAGAGCTTCCCTAAATTTAATTCTATCATACTGTATTGCAAATCCCATAAAACCTAGTACAATTTATTCTTTTCTCATTTTTCCATCATATGTTTCAATGAAAGATTCTGATCCACACATCCTGGCTAACCACTCCAACGCAACCACTGTTCTTCACAATCAGCTCTTCAGTCACTTTTCCCATCCTTTCTTTTATACAGCATATATATATCTTCCCACAACACCCAAATAAACTAATTTCTTATAATTCCTACCCTTATCTCCCTTACCCTTTATAAGGGTACTATTAATGCACCCCTCCAGTCCCTCGGAACTATACCCTCCCATAAACGCCTTTGTTACACACTGCCAAATCCAACATGATCTCATCTCATATATATATATATATATATATATAATATTATATATATATATTATATATATATATATATAATAGTATATATATATATATATATATATATATATATATATATATATATATATATATATATATATATATATATATATATATATATATATATTATTATATATATCATTTATTTATTTATTATTACCCACATAGCCTCTTTAATCCTGAGGAATTGGTCAGGGAAGTATTTGTATGGTTTTCTGACCAAGTGGAAGGTGCAGGAATATATTTAGGCCGATATTTTCAAGCCTGCTTCAGCGCGACTTAGTCGGAATGCTTGCCACTGAGGACGTGGGTTCGCATCCTAGTTATGCGGCTTTTTCCATTGGGCGGAGAAGCATGAGAAGAGTGATTTGTTTGTGAAATAGACTGTTCTGTTGTATTTGTTGGCTATGGTTTAGTGATGTGTGGTTATTGAGATTAGTGTAATACACTATGCCGTAAACTGCAATACGTAAATATTGCAGAAAATCTACTAACAACAAATTTTTTGTGTCCGTTCACATGGCCGAACTAGAACTTGAACCCATACTGAGAGGGAATCCTGTTTCTTAAGGTGAGCCAAAAGCTCGCCTTACCACTGAGCCAAACATGAACTCCTATATATATAATATATACACATAATATACATCTGTATTATATATATATATATATATATATATATATATATATATATATATATATATATATATATATATATATATATATATATATATATATATATCAGATTGGAAAAAAACAGGGGTTGACCCCTAAGATCAGCCCGGTGGGAAAAACAAAATGATCAATTGTTTAATTTTTTCTATAATGTTATTATACAAATAAATTAATAAATAGGTATAAAATTTACAAACTAAGCATCTATATTGCTAACAGTCATTGTCCAATACCCGCTGCTGAATGAATGGCATTGCCTCATTGGTGAAATTTGTAAAGGTAAATGATATTGCTATTGTTACATGTCATTGATAGTTATGACAATAATAGGCATATCATAAGTAAAAGTATTTGAGTAATATATTTAAATTTATTATTTAAGCTTCAAACATTGTCACCACTATAAGCTGAGGTTCTGGGAAGTTAGCAAGTAAGCTCCTTATAGTTCAGACTTAGTATCTGTAAACTAGAAACTAGGTGATTGGTTTCATAGCCATTTGAAGCAAGATAAGACTGATTGTCACAGGCTAGCTAACATTCAACAGCACTATTTAAAACTCAAAGCTTGAAGTCAGTCACAGCCCCTCAAGTTTAACTTGGACTGTAAATCTGTAATTAACTTGATATTCATTCAGTCGTTAGAAATAAACTTAGTGTAAAAGTAATCAGTAATTGTAGCATTTAGGCCAATTGACTTAAATCACTAAATTAATTTTTCACTGTGGTTCATATTTTTCTCTTAACTTCTAATGAGGATAATTCCATAATTAAAAATATTTAATAATTGAGGTACTATAATTCAATTATAATTTACATTTGCATTTTCAGATTATAAAATCCAATTTTCATTATTTTGATAAATAGATTATTAATTAATAGTTAGTTAAATCAGTAACCTTAGAAACTAGTAAACTGTATATATGAAAGTTAATAATAGTAATCATTAATAAATATTGAAAAGTAATAACTCAAAATGCCTACTGGAAGAGGAAGAAATAAAAGGTTTGGAATACCAAGAAGTCAGTGAGGTTGAAGGAAAGATAAACAAAGTCTATTGTTATTTATCACTATAAATTGTTGATTATCTCAAAAACAGAAAGAGTGAGGGCACATCTCAAAAAGAGTTCTGAAAAGATGAAGAATTTTGAGAAACAGGGATGCAGTGTACATTGTGAGCTTTCAACTGTTGAAAAAGAAATTCTTGATATTATCAACTTAGTAAATCCTGCCCCTTCAGATTCTACATCTGTCAGCATAATGAGTGAATCAAACTGTTTTATTACTGATGCAAGGGAGACAAGTTTAATGTCCACATTTCCAGTTCCATCAATCTCCTAAAGTTTCGAATCTCAAGATTTGACTTCCTGTGCATTTACTCCACAACTCCTCAAGAAGCATAAGTTGATTAGTAACTATATTGCTCAAACATGTAGCAATCAAAAACCTATGACCTACAAGTAGCTCGTTTCTTTTTTAAGTGCCAATATCATATAGCTATATCCATAAAATTCTTGAATAAAATGCATCTATCCTCACTACTAATAAAACATATTATAGTTATTATTATTGCATATTAATAATTTTTTAAATATCTCAAATTATATAACAATACAAAAAACAGGCCACTTGCAGCTGTGATATTTTTTTTTTTTTTGGGTGGGGTGGGGGATTTAATGCCAACCCTGATTATATATATATATATATATATATATATATATATATATATATATTATATATATATATATATATATATATATATATATATATATATATATATATAATATATTATATAATTATAATATATATAGTATATATTAGAGATGTGCGGATACATACTATTTTTTTAGGTGCTGATACTGATACCGATACTTAATTAATATAATAAATACACAGTAATAAGATAGACATATGTTACTGCTAGGCAATCAGGATTGCATTCCCTGTACATTCAATACTTAGTCATTTATTTCATATTGGTTGTGCCAGTATATTTATTTTATAATTAAAATAGGTATCTTAAGGAATAATAAATGCAATATAATATTAATAACTTTTTTGTGTTTATTCATAAGGAAATATTCCATTCCATTTTCCAGTAAGTATTAACAAAGTTTAGTACTAGCTTTATGATTTAACATGATTACAATTTACAAGAAATTCTTTAAACTAGCTACAATATAAAAGAAGAAAAATTAATGCAAGAAGAGACTTCAATTAATGAGCTGAAAAGACAAAATAACAAAACGCTATTATTCAAACAGGACATTAATATATATATATACTCCTTTCAGATAAAGATAGATATCTCAATTCTCAAATTCAAAAATTCTCAAATTGTGATGCAAACACATTAAGCTTTTCTCAAATCTGGCGAGAGCCTGTTCTTTTTGGGGGTTAATAAATTACCACTTACAAAAAATATGCTCGCTCTCGACTGATAAGAGAGGGACTAATAAATATTTGCTTGCAAGCACAGATAATAATGTAAACCTTGGCCCATTTTCATGCAACACATGAAAGGATTCTCTTCTGTATGCAGCATCTCCTTGTTTTCGTAGAGCCTCATCTCCTCTTTCACAGATTGCAAATTTGAATTATCTTTGCTCCTTGATGCCTGTCTCTTCAGTTTTTTTCGATGGATTCTAGGGTTGGGAAAGGAAAAAAACAAGCTCGTTTTTTTTTTTTTCATGAAAAAAAAAAAAGCCTGAAAAAAAAAAATAAAAATTTTTGTTTTTTTTTCGTTTTTTTTTAAATTAAGTTGTGGAATTTACATGTTTGAACAATTATATAAATTTTACCAAATATGCTCTAATTTGGACATTTTTCAGTTCCAATTTCCTACAAGTGTTTGTGTTCAAAATTTTTATGGGTTTTCCATATTTTTATTTATATTCTGAATTTTGATATTCATAATATTTTGTTTGTGGCTTCATTAATGTTTTCTTACTCTGTTTCAGCTTTCAGTAACATTTTTATCATAAATATTTAATAATTAATAATTTCCATATATATTCTAAGAATTTAGAAATGCACATGCCAAAAAAGTCGTGTGACTGTACTTTTTAAGGAAATAAAGGTAGCAAAGGCCCTCGCATGAAATATAACTTTTGTTGTGTAGGCGTTGCAAAACTAGTATTTATTGCTCATAATCTAGAACTAGGAAATTCTGAAAATTTGCCAACTGAGAGAGATGATTATGCTAAGGCAGCTAAGCCTAAGAGTCCTTTTACTGCCCCTGCTCCTTCACCACTGTCATTCTCACATGATACTTCATGCGACTGAGATATCAGACTTATCAGTCATATCAAAATTAAATGTGGCTGATCACGCTGATGAGCCCAGTGATAATGAGCTTGACAGTAGTCACAGCACAGTAGTCAGTACTCAGTAGTGACTGGGGTCTGGGGAGTGGGGACTAGTGATTAGTGAATCAAAAGTTGATATTCCAAAGCCAAATATTTAATTTAGTCATTCACTCATCCTCCTTCATTTACAATCTTGGTATAATTTTAATTTCAATATTTTTATTATTTCATTTGCATCCCTTAAGTCACTTTTGAGTTTTGTCATTCAGACTCATTCTATATAAATATAATATACATTAATGTTTAAAAATAAATTATAAATATGATTATAAGATACAAATGTAAAATACATAGTAAAATTAGTACCGTAAGTAGAAGCCTACAAACAGCAGTCTGCAGGCTACAACGAAAAGAATTGTAACGAAAACAATTGATAAAATATAAGAGAAAAAGGTAGTTCTGCTATTTTATAAATCATAATGGAATATTTGTTTAATTTCAAGTCTCATTTTTTTTTTAAAATGAAAATACTCAAGTGAAATATCATATTAGCCTCTTTATATTTTCAAAAATACATTTAATGAAAAAAACACGATTTGAAAAAAATGGTTTTTTCCCAACCCTAGTGATTCCTTTGAAGGTAAGGTGAATGAGATGTCAATGCAATTTCGACCATGAACTTATCAAAGGCTAACATATCCAAATCCTCATCATCTTCAGTAGGTTTATTTGCTGAAAAGCCACCCATCCGTCCCCATCAGTGCTGTTGCCAGGATTTGCTGATAAGGCGTCATCCGCTCAGTTTTTTCAGATTTGTTTTTTGAATCTTTTTTTTGTCACATGAGCAAGCTCCTCGGTTATGCAATTTAAATGCATTCTAGAAGTTGTTCACAGTCGGAGATACCATTCTGTGGGGTTTCAGCTAGCTTAAGGACTTCCTTTAGAACCTTATTATAGGTTCCACCATGTTCAACAAGCAAATTGAAAATGAACATTCAGTACTTTGGAGAAGATTCTAAAACAAGGACAAGGTGCGAAGATGACGGAAAGCAAGGTTGAATGGACTTTGCCTCTTGAGTATGGTTGGGGAAAAAAAAAAAACAAATGGTTTTTGTTTTTTTTTTTTTTTTTTTTTTTTTTTTTTTTTTTAAATCATTGGTTTTTTTTTTCATCGAAAAAAACATGTTTTT
Organism: Trachelipus rathkii; assembly: GCA_015478945.1. NCBI lineage: Eukaryota > Metazoa > Arthropoda > Malacostraca > Isopoda > Trachelipodidae > Trachelipus > Trachelipus rathkii. The sequence goes on from JABUQX010009218.1 coordinate 13,411, forward strand.
TCATGTTTTTTTTTTTTTGTTTTTTTCAGTTTTTTCGTTTTTTTCATTAACTGTATTTTTAAAAATATTAACAGGCTAATATGATTTTTTCACTTGAGTATTTCATTTTCCAAATATAAGGATATTTGAAATTAAACAAATATTCCATTATGATTTATAAAATAGCTGAACTACCTTTCTCTTATATTTAAATCAAAATGTTAAGCAAAGAATTTTCATAGGTTGTAGCCCTGCGAGACTGCTGTTTGTAGGCATCTACTTACTAATTTACTATATATTTACGTTTGTATCATATAATCATATTTATAATTTACTTTTCAATAATAAAGTAGTAACATGCCTTAAATAGAAAGAATTTGAAATTATCGCTCTGGACAGAGGTTTAAGGGATGCAAATGAACATAATAAAAAATAATTGAAATTAAAATTAATACCAAGATTGTAAATGAAGGAGGATGGGTAAATGACAAAATTAAATATTTGGCTTTGGAATATCAAATTTTGATTCACTAATCACTTGTCCCCACTCCCCAGACCCCCAGTCACTACTGAGTACTGACTCACTGTGCTGTGACTACTGTCAAGCTCATTATCCACTGGGCTCATCAGCCGTGATCAGCCCACATTTAATTTTGAGTATAGACTATATAAGTCCTGATATCTCAGTCGTTGAAGTAAATCGTGGTGAGAATGACAGTGGTGAAGGAGCAGGGGCAGTAACAGGAATCTTAAGCTTAGCTGCCTTATCATAATCATCTCTCTCAGTTGGCAAATTTCAGAATTTCCTAGTTCTAGTTTATGAGCAAAATACTAGTTTTTGCAATGCCTACACAACAAAAGTTATGTTTTTATGCGGGAGCCTTTGCCAACCATTTTAATTCCCTTAACAGTCTGCAGTAAGAAGATTTATGCTCCTGCACGTGGCAATTTCTAAATTCCTGATTAAAATAAATATCATCAAATTCTTATTCGATGGGGAAATTGAGGAACAGAACCTCAACTAGGCTTCAAAGCAAATATTATGAAGGATCAAAATTGAAAAATAATAAAATAAAATATGGAAAGCCCATAAAAATTTTTTGAACACAGACTCAGGGGCTTCCACCTTGTAGGAATTGGAACCAAAAAATGTCTCAAATTAGAGCATATTTAGCTAAAATTTATATAATTGTTCAAATATGTAAATTCCACAAGTTAATTTGAAAACAATAAAACGACAAAAAAATTTTTTTATTTCTTTTTTTATAGACTGTGTTTTTTTTTTTTTTTTTTTTTTTTTTTTTTTTTTTTTTTTTTTTTTTTTTTTATTTTTTTTTTTTTTTTTTTTTTTTTTTTTTTTTTTTTTTTTTTTTGTTTTTTTTTTTTTTTTTTTTTTTTTTTTTTTTTTTTTTTTTTTTTTTTTTTTTATTTTTTTTTTTTTTTTTTTTTTTTTTTTTTTTTTTTTTTTTTTTTTTTTTTTTTTTTTTTTTTTTTTTTTTTTTTTTTTTTTTTTTTTTTTTTTTTTTTTTTTTTTTTTTTTTTTTTTTTTTTTTTTTTTTTTTTTTTTTTTTTTTTTTTTTTTTTTTTTTTTTTTTTTTTTTTTTTTTTTTTTTTTTTTTTTTTTTTTTTTTTTTTTTTTTTTTTTTTTTTTTTTTTTTTTTATTTTTTTTTTTTTTTTTATTTTTTTTTTTTTTTTTTTTTTTTTTTTTTTTTTTTTTTTTTTTTTTTTTTTTTTTTTTTTTTTTTTTTATTTTTTTTTTTATTTTTTTTTTTTTTTTTTTTTTTTTTTTTTTTTAAATATAAAAAAATGTTTTTTTTTTTTGTCTTTTTTTTTAAAAAAAACGAGCTTGTTTTTTTCCTTTCCCAACCCTACTCTTGAGTATTCACAGAAAATTAGTTTTAAAGAAGAAAGCTGAAATTGAATGGCATTTCTCAAAAATTTTTCTGCAAATCCACGATGTATAATGTTGTTGAGTTATGATCGGTACATGCCCGACACTTAAGAATTGGGGCAATGCCCTGGGCATTTACTGGGCATTTGTCCATATGGGCATTTTAGAGGGCATTATCTTTTAATATATTTATATATATATATATATATATATA
>JABUQX010009219.1:0-15000 GCA_015478945.1 Trachelipus rathkii
TTACTTTCATATTGTTAAGTATGATACTTAGTTAATGTCGACTGTTTATTTCGTGTCTAACGTATGTTAGATTTGATGTTATACATGTAATATTCGTCACATCAGGTGATGCTATGTTTGCTTTCATTGATGTGAAAACTGAGTTCATGATCAAACATATATCGGGGTTTAGTATAAAAGAACAATTTTATGCTACGGTTATCCGAATGATACTCGAATATGACGGGAATCAACAGAATTTCAATAGATCAAATAGATCAATACCTCATAAGATCAGGGTTGGATGGGTTAGGGGCAGAGGCACGGCTTAGTCAGGTGGCCAGAATCGGCGGCCGGGGAGCGGTGGGTTTGAATTTACTGATATCACTCTTATTTTACGTTTTAGGGTATGTAAAACACCATTTTTTACGTTATAAACTGTGAAAAAGCGTGAAATGTTTTTTTAGTAAGTAACTAGCAAAAGTTTTAAAGAAATAAATAAAAAATTAATTTTTTTGTTTAAAAAAACAAATATTACGAAATAAATTAAAAATAAAACAAAAAGTTTTAAAAAACAAAAAAGTCTTTTTAAAGAAATGAAATTAAAACTAATAAATAAAAGTTTTTTAAACACAAAAAGTTTTAAGAAAAAATTAAAAAGAAATAAAAGTTTTTAAAAACATAAAGTTTTAAGGAATGAATTAAAAATAGAAATAAACAAACACATCCAATACTTTGATTTGTAATGAATATCTTACCTCATGCAGCGTCGATCGTGTTCGTACGGTAGCATATGTAGTTACTTTACTGTGGTTAAGTATGGATCGATGTTTCATTAGCAGTTATCTGCTTAAGGCTGTGCTGTAAGGTTCTTGTGTTAATGTTATTCTTCATAGTTCAGACTATATATGTTTAGCGCTTTGTTAAACCAAAACTTGTTACGTTGGGATATATTCGTTGATTCAGTGTGATACTTAGTGTACGAAATATGGGCAAATATCACCATGTTTAATGCAAAAATAGTAATGAATTATTGTTTTTAGTTCTATTATTATTATTATTAATAAGGGACGGACTTATTGTGACAGTTAGCTTATTTACTGTTGTTAAGTATGGAACTTTGTTAAATGTTAGCGGGAATTATTTCATGCATAAGGCAGTGAGGTTTTGTCGCGGTTATTGATATCTTTAGGTTAGGTATTAATGTTAGCTTTCATTGATGTGAACAGAATATCTTTGCTGTGTAGCAGCTATTTTCGTATAGGTCCCAGGTTATGATAATGAAGGTTAGGTTATGAGAAATTTTTGTTAAATGTTACTTTGTTAATATACAAAGTCAATAGCGATATGTTGAAAAAGATGCTGAGTAGTTACTTCTGTATGCAGCGTTAGTACTTTACATGTTGTTAAGAATGGAACTTTGGTTAATGTTGAGCTGCTTATTCGCTGTATAAGGTAATGTTCAGGCTGATTCGTTGTACAATTATATTCGTAGTTGTGATGCTATGTTTGGCTTTATTTAATGCTTTAAGGTTGTTACTTGAGAATATATTCATTAATCAGCTGCTACTACACAGGTTGTGATAAATATTTTGATAATAGATTACTATTATAATGTAAACATATCGTGATGATAGTTTGAAAAAGTTGGTAGGGCGTTTTAGGTTTGTCGTGTTACATACTATCTCTTAGTTCTGATTGATCTATACGTTTAGCATCTATTGATGTGAAAAGGACTTGTGTACGTTAGCATATATCATTGACTCATATAATATCAACAATGTTGATGATAAATAATTGTAGATTATGCTAGATGTTATAGTAAACAGTCTCGCAGCGATTGGGTAGGATGGGGACAAAATGGCGGGGGTTTTTTTGGGGTTTGATTACATGATTTACAGGTTTAGTGAATATAAAAAACAAGAATTTCTATAAGTATAAAATATGAAAAGCGTCTAAAAATTTAGTAAAACAAAAATGTATAAAAAACATATAAAACAAAAATACAATTTATTTACAAGTTATTTATATACAAAATATGCACATGAATCTATAGATCATAGATGGGGGAGGGTTGGGAGGCAGGGAGACGCCCGAAGGCTCTGGAGGCTGGCTGGAGGCTCTAAATTGGAGGGGTTGATTTTATATAAAAAACGTAAATTTTTTTTAGAGTTTATAAACTTAAAAACGAATAAAAATTGTTTAACTTTATTTATGTTTATATTTTTTTTAAATATTTTAAAAAATTTTGAATTTATGGACATTTTTAAAAAATCATTTTAATTTTTTTTTTTTTTACTTTTTATCCAATTTTTTTTTTTTTAATTTTTTTAATTTTTTTTATTTTTTTTTAATTTTTCTATCTTTTTTGTTTTTCTCTATCGATTTTAAATCATAAGATAGCTGTATACCAAGTTTCGCTCGTTCTATGATTTCAATTTCTTATGATGGAGGGGTCACCACCCACTCTGGGGTGGGTACGGTTATTTAACCCCATATACGGTATGAAGGGTGTATATTGAAAAGTAATATACCGAGTTTCATCGGTCTCTGACATCGATATTCTCAGTTGGAGTCCAGAATCCCCTCAGTAGGGGTGCTCAGCGGCATTTATCTTCGTCTACGAGCAGGGATACCTGTATATGATAGGTGGTATACCAAGTTTCAGCCTTTCTACGGTCATAATCAAGTTTTCTGGGGGGCAGATCCCCCCTGGGGTGCTCACCATAATTAACACAGGTTCCAGCAACGATACCCTATATGAAGGGGGGATACCAAGTTTCAGCCTTCTACGACCAGTATTCAAGTTTTTTGAGGGGCTAAGGCATCCCCCCATGGGTGTCTCACCTACAATTTAACACCTGGCAACGATACTGAGAAACTTATATGATAGTGTATACGAGTTTCAGCGTTCTACGTCCAATTATTCAAGTTTTTTGAATGGCGGCCAGCATCCCCCAGGGGTGCTCAACCATAATTTACACACAGGCTTCAGACGATACCTGATATATGATACGTTGATACTCCAAGTTTCAGCCTTCTCGACAGTAATTCAAGTTTCTGAGGCGCTAGCATCCCCTATGGGTGGTCACTAACAATTTACACTGCAACAGTAATGCATAACGCTTATATGTCAGGTGTATACCGAGTTTCAGCTTTCTGCGTCAATATTTATATGTTTTGGGGCGAATCCCCCTCTGTGGTATCCTAGAGACCTTAATCCGACTTATAAACCATCACTTATTCAAACTCTACGACCCGGATAACCTTATAAGCACACCAACATTGTTGCTTTTTCGACTGTTTTCAAAATTTAAATGCTTTGGCTCAAGCAACGTGCATTAACCCTACTTCTCAGTATCTATACTAACTCTTTTCTAGAGCTCAAACTCTTAATCCTCACACCAAATCTTCAACCTTATACGGAACATTCGATTTTTTAATGGGTAGACCCCTTCGGGGATCACCAGGGGGACGTAACAATCGGCTTACGATAGGGTTCCATCACCATCATAACGTCCCCTCCAAATTCGTTAACCAGATACGACGTAAAATTAGTCTAACCCATGTAAAATATAATATCGAACCATAGACTAGACGAGAGCCAGACCTAAAAAGTCATTTTCTAATTAAATATAGACTAATAATAACTAATAAGTATATAATAATAATAAATATAAATAATCAATAATAACTAATAATAATAATAATAATAATAATATACTAATTAATAACACCATCGTCAGATCAACCTACCGATGTTCTGAACCCCAAACGAACGCCCGGAACGGAGTCGAGCCGAGCGGAGCCGGAGGCGACCGGAGCCATATGTAGGAGTCGGAGTCGGAGTGCGTAAAAAAACATTTCCTTACAGGAATCGTTTTCGAGTCGAATCGATTCCCATGCGTCCAGCTCAGACGATAATAATAATAATAATAATAATTATATGTTTTAATCCTATTAATCATAATAATTACTCATAAAAAAATATAATAATTAATAATTATAATAATAATTAATCAATAATAATATTAAATTAAAATTACATGACCAAATCAATTAACTTCTTACTAAAAACATGTGTTCTTATCAGTTCTTATCAGTTATACGCTGATAAGACACGACAGAAACGGCTCGATTTATGGCTAGCGACGAATCTTTGCGGACATTCAACTGTCCTGATCAGGCTATCGCGTTATCTATCGGTATCTACAAACCAATTGCTATATTTCTTTAAACAAAATGATTGTTTATACTGCTTATATATAGATATATATATATATAGTATACTATATATTCTAGTATATATATATAATATATATAATATATATTATATATCTATATATATATAATATTAGTATATATATAATATATCTATCATATATTATACTAACTCATATATATAATAATATATTAGTATAATATAATATATGATTTTCAGTGGCGGTTTTTGGGGGTAGGCAGAATAGGCAACGCCTACTTGCCTTAGTGAGCCCAAAATATATTAAAAATGTATTATATCATATATATTAAATATATATGAAAATTAATATTATATATAATGCTATACATATATATACTTTAAATATAATATATAGTATATATATATCATACTACTATATTATATATAATATATTATATACATATTATATAATATATATATATATATATATAATATTATATATTAGTAATTACTTCGTTTGAAGGCTAGTTTTAAGATGCTGGCATCAATTTCTTCTCAATTTCTTTTTTAATAGCTGGCAATCGGAATGCAATTAGTTACTTCTCTGAGTCAAAAATAGTTCCGTATTCTCTAAGCTAGGCCAACATTGGATGTGCCTGACGACTCAGTAGCAGTCAATTTTTTTAAACAATCTAGCATTAACAATTCTGAGTTCAGAGCTTCAAAAATATTAATAATTTCATTAATAAATTATCAATCGTTTACCTAATTAAAAATTTGATTTTAACATGATCATTTCTTATACGACTTATTTTAATTCATTATTTCATTTAAATTAATTGACTCAACCAGTTCTGAGAAAACGCGTCTTGGGTCAGACTCTCCGATACTTTTATAGCTTGCCTCCGCAGACCAGTAGCTTCGTTTTCATGTTATTATAATGGGAATGATTTTGTGTCGAGTTGGAGTTAGTACATAATTAACGCTTTACCTTTTTAATAATTTATGATATTAATATTTATGACTGCATTTGTGTGTTTTAATAAATTGAGTCCTCGTTAGTTTTATATCAATCCAACAGGCATAATATTTGATCGTATTCTGTATTTCAATCTTTCCATTTCAACCTTATTCCTCCACTAACAATCTACTCTTCTCGAGTGTTTAGCCTATTGAAATTCAATAATGTGTACGAAGTTGTTGATGTGGCAATTACAGTGAGTTGATTTCAAGATGAAACCCACGCAAACTGCGTACCTTTCGTTTGATTTATACCTATAAAATATATATATATATATAATATATATTAGTATATATATATATATATATATATAATTATTAATATACTATACTATGTAAAAGTTATCTTACGGAGAATACTTAATACTACAATTATTAATGTATTGTATTATGAAATGAAAATGTTAAATAAAAAATAAATTTAATTTCCATAAGGTGCGGAAATAATGAAATTAAAATGGAATCTAAAATTTATTTGTCAATTTTGATTGTTGTAGTTGTTATTATTGCTATTGGAAATTAAATGACATAATTATATACGATACATATAATATAAAATATATATAATATTATATATACTATATATATATAATATATATTTATATAATATTTATTCATATAATATTAATTATAAATAATCATATATATCGTATATATACTATTATATAATAATTATATAATATATTATCTATTTTCCTTTTTTTTTAATTTTTATAATATTTCGTATAATGTATATATTATTATATTATATATAAATACTATAATATATATAATATAGTATTATATATATATATATATAATTATATATAATATAATATATATATAGTTATATTATATATATATATTATACTATATATTAGCAGCTATAATATATAATTATATATATATTTATATATATTAATATATATTATATATATATATAATTATATATATATATAATATAATGATATATATATATATTATATATATATATATATATATAGTTATATATATATGATATATATATAGTTATATATATTATAATAAGATATTATACTATATATATAAATATAAATAAATATAATATATATATAAATATTATATTATGTATATATTACATTATATATATATAATAATTTATATATTAATATATATATATTATACTATATTATATATATATAAATATATATATATAGTATATATATATATATATATATACATATTTTATATTTATAATATATTATATACCGTATATATATAACCTGTCTCCTATATCTATATATATATATATAATTGATGATGTGGATTTAAAGAATTTTGATCACGAGCCGCCACTGATATACTATTATTATCATATATCATATATTATATATATATATATATTATATATATATATAATTATATATTTATTACGTATATATATATATATACTTATATTATAATATATGATATATATATATAACATAGTAATATACATATATATACTTATATATTATATAATATATGATATAAGTAAAAAAGTATATATATATATAATATTATATATATATATATATAATTTATTATATATAAATATATATATATTTTAATAATTCAATATTACTATTAATACTTAGATATATTAGTATATAATTATACTAGTCACGCTATAATAAATATATATATATCCATAGTATAGTATATATATATATATATATATAGTAAATATAACACGCTATAACTATACGCATTACTACTAGATTATACCATACTATTATACTACGTATACTTATATATCACTATATATATAACTACTACTATATGTATTACCTATTATGATAATTCATTAGTCATAAATTATTTATCAGCATACTATAGATAATACGATAACGTATATATATATTAAGCAACTATACTATATTATTATACATCTTATAATATACCCTTCATAGCTAGAGTATCATCACTGTCCAACAACGTATGGGAAATCAATTAGGCGACATAAATGAAGCCCGTGACACATCTCGGATTTCGTTCCTTCTAAATAAAATAAAAGTCTGCTCGTCTGGTCTACAACGCCTATTCGTTCACACTAATCGCTCACTCACAGTAACATCTGATGTATAAACAAAGTTCCCGTTATGACATTGCGAGTACTTCTAGCTATACTCAGCATACGAATTCACATCTTGAACAAATAGGGCACGGTGTTCCCTGTATCTCTACTTTGAACAACTCGTACTCCTGAATGCTTGACGTTGTTATAAAAGTCTCTCAAGTAATCCTTCGACTGGAGTCTCAAACTTCTGGAATATCAGATTCGTTTCTTTCACTTTAGCACAATTCGTACTCACATGTTGTACTTGAGAATGATACGTCGTAATAACCTCTTCCCGTGGATATATTACTGTTAGATAGTTTCAGACTTCTTAAGTAGTCTTTTGTCCTTCAACTGTGATTTACCAACTTAATGATTCTGAAAGTCTCCCTGCTAATAATCCTGATTACTATCTGTCTGAACGAGTTTCTCGAAGCTCCTTCCTTTTTTTGAGATCCGAAATAGATTAAAATTCTTCTCAATCATAACACATATAGGAGTTGTTATCACAATAAAGTCACTCAATAAATGAAACTCTCGACGATCCAGCAATCCGGTCTTGCTTACAATTTACAGATGATTGCCGCCAAACCATAGGTGATCAAATTCCGTCATCCCACTTCCGACCATCGTGTGGGAATTCATTAGTCTACCCCCATTTTTGATAATCTCCAAGTCTCGCTATCCTGGATGTAACGATGATGAGATGTATCTTATTGATTTATCACTTCTCCACGCAAAAGTGATCTAGATTATTTCTATAATAAAAATATAATATCCCATTTTTAAAAACTTCTCTAAATGAATGCATATAGCTAATACATCCTAATATTTTTGAATAAATAATCAATAATATTCATCAATACTAATTCAATTGGTCTATCTCTTATCTGCGCACGCTCAATAATCGTCCGCGTTTTACATAATTCAATAAATTAACGTACGCGCCCCTCCTTTAGAAGGGAAAACCCGCTTTACTTTAAGCCTAAACACTTAACTTTCTTACGTGATTATCAACTGACGATCATCAAAGCGCTACTTCAACAATATGCTAGTATCGCAAGATGATCACATAATGATGATGCCTACCTTCTGAATGGTTTTTTACTGCTCGCCATTTCTATCCTTTTTTCATCTCTGATTAATCCATTCATCTTCTGCGCCTGTCTAGCTTTCTCTCTAATCTCTATCAATTCACTCTCTTATCGTTTCTCGTTTCTGCTTTATCAAACATGACACTCGTACCTCTTAGCTCTTCATTGGATGCGGGCGCCATCCCGCAGCTCATTCAGTTTACTTTTCACACAGCTCTTACAATCACTCAACTTCTCGATCGTTTGCGATTCGCGACTTCCCCTGAAACTCTTCTCATGAACGAGCTCAGCCAACCTTTCCCCGATTAATCCTCCCTTTCTTTCTCACGCAAGATATTGTTCCCTCATTCTTCCTTCAGATGGTGATACAAAACCACTTCCTCTTTAAACTTTCCAAGATTTAAAATTTCTTTTCTGAAAAAAATGGAGGAAGTATACATTTAATCCATCCCACAATTTCATAGCATTGTCAGTTCATTTTCAAATTTTAGATAACGTTAGCAATAATATCACCGAATCCCGCAGATAGTTCTGCCATTTCTGACAGATTCCTCTCACTGACCCTTAACTTATAGCTCTTCTACCTGAGGCATATCATCCTATGACTTGGAGAATATGAAAGTGACTAAGATCTGAATTCTTTCCAAAACACACCAGTAAATAAAGGAGACGGTTTCATACCGAGAAACTATACGCTTCCGACTCAACGACTGTCTTCTCTATCAATCACGTCTTCAATATATTTTTACATAGCTATCGAATCTGGCATCTTATGAGTTCTCAACTTTCAGTACTGAATTTCATTTCCAAATGTCACTTAATGATCCTACACCTATTAGCGTTCACCTCCCTTGGAGCTCTATAAACTCTTTCTTGGTGACCTCATATTATTCTGCTGTTGAATGTACCTCCAAGCTGTAGCGTATCTATCAATACGTAGATTGATTTTACGCTCCACACGACGTTCATACGTCCGTCAGATCCTCAGCATCCTCCGCCTGTTAATATCCTTAATTATTGAGTCCTAAATAGCTTCATCAAAGCCAACGCTTCAGCCGTCGAGTCAATAAGGTGTCGTCGACGTCAATATTGCTAAACTGGCACCAACACTCCCTAACCGTGTTTCGACATTAGAAGCATCTGTTTTCTTTTCCTACTATTACCAATTGTTAGTCGACAACTATTTTCTTCAACATACAAGGACACCTTCACATCCCGCTGGGTCCCTCATTTAATCATCATTTCGTACAATCCGTGACTTATTTCCATTAACTAAAGGCGATCCGATTTCATTTTGACTGGTGCATAATGCGCTCTACTTTTTACACACGCGCTCTGATGAGAGGTATCGCTTCACCGCAGGCCCTAAGGTGCTTCTCATTTATCTTCGCTCGCATACTATCTGAACGTTAATGCGTTCGTCATCAGCAGTTCCCTTATTTTCAGCGCGTTGTATGCATCAGGGAACAATCTACTTATTTCGCTGCGCGTTTTATGATTATCTTATTACGGCGGGCGGGCACTCTTCGGGGCCTCTCTCCATTATTGCTAATGTAGCTATATCTTTGTTTCCTATATTTGCCTATCTGCTTCTGTAGATGCGTAGTTTCCTGCAATCAATAGCCTTATTCCCTTTTACCCATTACTTGAAACATGACGACTTGACTTCTTTTGACTTTTCAACAAATCTATGGCTATTTCTCCATCACATCTCCCTCTCTTATTTGATGGTCTTCATTAATTACGATCGCGACAAGCCGTATTATAAAGAGGAGTGTTCTGCCTCGTGGCTATAATATCTAACTTATCGATTCTTTCTCTCTCTCAAAAAGTTCGCTAGTACTTTGGGGCACATGTTTAAGAACTGTTCGGCCACAAGTAAGTTTACAATATCAGTGAAGTCTTTGCTGATTTCGGCCGTCTCCGTCCATTTGATCATGCAATTCTTTAGTCTGTCAATAAACTGGATGGGTCTTTCATCACTATACACTTTTGCGCTCCTAAATTTTACCCTATACCCATCTTCAGTTAAATTATAACATAAGAGTAGAGCGTTCTTCAGTTTGTTATAGTCCTTAGAGTCCTCCTTCGAAATACGGGAATATGTTACGAGGGCTTTCCCTGTCAATAAATCACTGAGGTAGGATGCCTAATTCCTCCTATCCCATTCGTTAATTTAGGTGAATCTTTCAAATCGCTCTAAGTAACAGTCGATTTCTTCTCTGTTATCAGCGAAGGGAGGGAGTTTAGGTACCCTTGCCTTAATATCGTTGTTATTCGTAACATGTGAGTGACTGGTGTTGCTCGCTTGCAGTTCGAGTCTTCCGAGCTCAAGCTCATGCTCTCTCTGGGCCGTCTCTCTAGCGAATTTCATTTCTGCCGCTTCTCTGGCAGCTCTCTTTCTCTTTCAGCTGCTTCTCTGGCAGTTTCTATTTCTTTCTCTGTCTCTCTGCAGCTTCTCTTTCTCTTCACCTGCTTCTTGGCAGCTTCTCTTTAGGCTGTCTCCCTTTGTGCTTGCTCTTTAAGCAGCTTCTCTTTCTCCTTTATAAATTCTCTGGCTTTTGTCCCTTTTAGCTAATTCTTGGCGATTTTCACCAATCGAGCTTCGTCGCATTCCATTTTCGCTAGGAGCAATTCGGACACAAAAGCCATAAATTTATTTCAAAAGATGGCGAAAACGAATGAATAATGAAAACGTGACAATCCCCGATATTCGCTAATTAACTATACAACGGAGTCTGCTCGTCTAGGAACGCCCTTTGTCACAATCGCAATCACAGGAATTGGCTATCATAAGGGTCTATCTTATCACACCCTTCCTTTTCACACCAAATAATCTGAACAATAGCACGCGTGCTTCTACGTAGCCAACATATTACTTTGACTTTGTTGACTGTCTAAAAGTTTCTCTCAAGTTAATTCTTCTTCGGTTGACTTTCTCAAAGTTCTGAATATCGATCTTTCTTCCTTAACCAATTCGTACTCAATCTTTTACTTAGGAATGATACGTACTAACCTCTTCCTATGGATTGTATTCTTTAAGTAGTTCAGACTTCTTAAGTAGATTCCCATTTGACTTCAGTGACTTGTTTTACCCAACTTATAGATTTCTGAAGTCTTCTTCTTAATAATCCTAATGGACCTATCCTTCTGAACTAGCTCTCGAAGCTCCTCTGCTGGTCTTGCTTCCTTGCAATTCCCACATCGCTCAGATGTTAAACATCAAACATCCGCATCCCACATCCGCATCGCGAATCCGCCGGATGCAAAAAAATCGAGCATGCCTGCATCATTGCTAATATAAATAAATATATTACTCACTATATATATATAATATAATATTATATATATATAGTAACCTATATACTATTTATATAATAATACTATATATACATACTATTATATATCGATATATATAATAATATATATATACTTAATATATTATATTATATATACTTATATAAATATATATATATATATTATATACTATTATATTATATACTATAGTATACCATAGCTATCAGCTTATACTATATATATTATACCGTTATATTTATACCGCAAGCACCCCTTATGTAATATATTATACCATTATATCATGATATACTATATATTATATATATTACTATATACTATATATATATATTATATATATATACTCATATTATATATATATACTATATAAATACATATATATATACCATATATTATATATATAAACATACATATATATAAGAATTGAGAATCTGATCAGTTTTGTTAGAAAATTTCTGCAACCTAAGTTCAAATGTCTAACACAGCATCTTAACCAAAAAGTATCCAGTATAACTTCAATACAATAACAATTCCTATTAATGCGAACAAATCAGTTTCGTAGCACGACATGGGTTTCACTTACTTGAGAAACGGCAATTTTTTGCCTCAATGCAGTTATGGTTATCCAATGAGCTGAAAACATACCAATCTCATTATTTAGTCAATTGCAACTGTGTAGTTTTTTTGGAAAAATTTAACATTGATTTTTCTGTTATAGTAGTATATATTATACTATATATATAATATATATTATATATATATATATATTTATATATACTATTATTTAATATATATATATATATATATATACATACATACATATATATATATATATACTATATATATATATATATATATATAATATAATTACTATATCATATATAGATAGATATACTTATATTTAACAGGATATTGTGACGTAGAATAATGGTGCAGTGTGTGCGCGAACGAGTGAGAATGTTATAATCTCGAAGCACTACATGGGAAATTCCACTGCAAGCGAGAGCTCCATTTATGGCAAATTGAGGCACCGGTAAAAACAAATAACACAATAGAGCAATATAAGTGGTTAAAGGACATCTTTTCCTCCTTATCCGGTTAATTCAACAGTAGGAGTGAAATTTAATATTAAAAGTTCTGGGAGTTCTACTTGTGACAAGAAGTTAATTGAACCTTCATATTGAAAATTTAAATTTATTTTTAAATTCTGTGAGTTAATGATAAACTCTCTTTTTATGAGCTAATATTTTCTGGAAGTTTTCATGAAACGAATATGATTGTGACGTTCCACAGGAGATTGACAATATTACTACCTAATTACGGTAGAATTTGGTCATTGTTTCTTTTTTAGTTAAAGTTGATTTAATATTAGAAATTCATTTAAGTAGAATTTTCAAGTTAAAAGATGTTTGAATATTTAAAAAAGTTATCTTTTTAGTTTTAATTGCTTATCACCCTATAGTACTTATATGAATTTTCCTAATTTGTTTGATATTATTAATCAGCTCAGGTTTAATTACCTATTTCCAGATTATAAGTATTTCTTTTGATTCTTGAGGTTCAATGACAATATCATCTCTCTATTTTACTGGCCAAAGATTTTTGTCCTTAACAGAGAACTGAAGATTTTTGTGAAATGGTGCTTGATTTTAAGAACCTTTTGACAAAGTATCTAATGCGTGGCTGCTCTCTAAACTTACATTGGATTTCCTCATTCGCATTGCTCACACACTGCTAATTTTCTCTCAAATTACTCTATAGAGTTAATATTGATGGATCTACTTTACTGATAATATTGACGTTCAGAAAGGTTCTGTTTTAACTCTTCCAATTTTATTTTGTTTATCATTAATATCCACCTACACAATAGCTCTTTTATCCTTATCTATTCTTATGAGATGAAGTAAATATACAATCTTTTCTCATTTCAAATCTACCCAATTTTCGCCTCTATTGTTGCCTGTCAACTTCAGCTTTCAAATAATTTTCTCCCAAATTAAAGATCTTTCAGTGGAAATGTGTAACCTTGAGAAATTTAATAACTTTTAATTCAGATTCTTTAAATAACCTTCCCAATATTTAATACACCCACCACTTAACATTTTTATCTACCCCAAAGTTTCCATTATGTCTTCTTGATAACAAAAACATTCATTATTCTAACATTAACTTATTCTTTTTATTTTCATTTGATACGTTATGTTTGAACGGATGTTTAGGTGGCTTTAGATTAGATGTAGATTTGATTTTACTTTACATATATTATTTTTGTTCAAAAGATTTTTTACCCTTTTTCTTACATTTATGATTCTAATCTAGCTACGATATTTACTATAATAGAATGTCATACGTTCAAACCTTTTCAATCCAATATTATGGATAAAAAATTAGTTAATAGTTTGATCAGTCAAGCTGAAAAATTTGCGGAAACTTTTATATACTATATATTATATATATATATATATAATATATATATATATATATATATAATATATATAGAATATATATATATATTAATTAATATTATATATTATTAGTATATTATATATATTATATATATATATAATTATAATTATTATATAATAATTATATTATATTATATATATTATAATATATATAATATATAATTATATATATATTATATTATATATATATATATATTATATATATATATATATATAATTATAATATTAATATTATATATATAATATATTTATTATATATTATATATATATATATACTATATATATATATATTATATTATATATATATATATATATATATATTAATTATTATATAATATATTATATATTATTATCTATATATATATATATTATATTATACGTATACTATATATATATATATATATAATATATTATATATATATAATATATATATATAATTATATCATAATATTATATATTATATATATATATATAATATATAGGCATTTAGTAAGATCTTTTACTTTCTCCAGCGATTTTGTGGAAAGAAGAAAATTTCAACGGCAGAGGGAAAACCAAATTTGCATATTAACTGCAAAGAAGTAATAGTGTAATATGATTTATAATATTTACGAAGGTTAGTTAGGTTAATAATAAGTTTAAGTAGGTAAGTAAGTAAGATTATTAGTTTGCGTTAGGTATTATATAGATTTTAAATTTATTACTTGGCAACTTTAATCTTTAAGCTTATTGGTTAAAAAAAAACATATAATGTAGGAAATACAAAACATTTAGTAAACAGCAGTGAACCTCCCCCACCTATCGGGATTCGTTCTAGACCACATAGATAGTTGATTCCAAAGTGCATAGGGAGGAATATTTAACTATTATAATACATTTTAATAGTGG
>JABUQX010009219.1:17500-29515 GCA_015478945.1 Trachelipus rathkii
GAAGAATTTAGAATGCCTTTTAGGAACATCATGTTATACATTAAAAATGAAAAGCACGAAACATCCATTTAACCAAGTTCAATATAGGAAGCCATAAGCGGCGGAGAAGCATTAAAATTTTTGCTTTTTACAAGGGAAAGTGAAATTTTGTTTTAAATTTCGATAACAACTTGTAAGAAATTTAATTTTTATGGTCTGAATTTTTTTAATATAAAAATATATAAATAATATAATTCACTTTCTTTTAGGGCATGCAGTTGCCTATTGCCTAACCAGAGGAAGTCTGATATTATATTATATTATATAATATAAATATTATATATATTATTATATTATATATATATATTATATTATTAATTAATATATATATATATAATATATATATATATATATTAATTATATATATTTTGCCAGCCTCCGAAGCATCATGCATGTACAAAACTATAACAGCTAAAAAAATAAATAAATTTTTGATTTCAGCAAGCAATTGTTGATGAACGTTAATTTTTTTTTTATATTTATTCTATATTTATTAATAACACTTAATATTAGTATACATCTTAGGGCAGCGTACGCTCTCATCAACCTTCCATTTATGCAGTAGTACTACCGAGAGCAAGAGTTTCCAAATATTGTTTTTTTTATTGGCTCTGGAGAAAATGTTAATTTTTCTTTTTATTTCTTTTTTAGGGGGTCGAGCGCGGAGGGCATCCCCCGTCGCCCGGTAGGCGAGAACCGACTCTGTCATGATTTCTGTTTCTTTGGGATATCTTTTAGTTAAAAAAATCGACATTTGTCAACATACGTTTTCGTGGTGGAGTCATTCGTTCTTCTTCCAAAAAAATGATCAATATAACTGATTTTCCACTTTTAAAAAAATTAATTCTTCATAAGCGTTATTTTTTTTTAATTTCATGGATGAAATTCTCCTGATTAATAAAAATTTTATTTATTTTCTGTATCTGTTTTAGTTTTTTGTTACATGCATGTTGCTTTCGGAGTGCTGACATATATAATATATATATATATATATAGGATAAAGTTACTTAACCCAACGGAACGGGAGTCGATAGAAAAATTTTTTTCCACAGGTAGGCTCTATGAGAATACATAATAGACGTTAGGGTGAAATGAAAAAAAAAAAAAAAAAAAAAAAAAAAAAACAACAATCATATCTAAAACAATAGCTACAGCGAAAGGAATACATTTTTGGAATCCTGGTAAAATTTAGGTAAGGAAATGTAATTAAAGAATCCCAAGGTAATACGCACCGAGTGGAGGAGTGGGTCTCTCGGCCTTCGGGGAACTACGGGTTAGGTATTTCCACCCTCTGGGAGGGTTCGGAACCGCTTTTGGATTTGGTGTCGCGGGGTTCCTCCGCTCCATACGGGGACGTCCCCCCTGTGTTCCCGTCGGCTCGAGCCCTAGCATTGCCGTGTAATACTTTTCAAATAAATATATTATTTGACCCCTAGACATAAAAAAAAAAAAAAAAAAAAAAAAAAAAAAAAAAATTTCATTTGACCTAGAAACATCTATTTAGGTATCATAGATGCGTACTGGAAAAATTTTTTTTGAATCCGAGGATCGTTTCGTGTGGGCGTAAGTACTTGTCATATTATATATATATAAAATATATATATATATTATATATATATATATAAAAATATATATTATATATATATTATAATATATATATTATATATAGTAATATATATATATATATATATATATCATATAAGTTTCTATTTGCATGAAGAAGTCTGTTGTTAATAATAATAGTAAGAAAGGCTGAAAATTATTGTAAGAATGAAATAATAACCTCTGTAATTATAATTTAATTTATCTAACATAGAAAATAATCTAATATAACTAAATAGTAACATTATATAGATAATACTTATTGTGCATTAACTTATATTAAGAATATCGTTTCACGAAGTTCATAAACGATATATAATATATTATATATATATAATATATATTTATTATTAATTACTATATATAATATATATTATATATATATATATATATATATATATATATATATATATATATAAATATATATATATATATATTAATATTATATACTTATATATATATCATATATATAATATAATATATATACTATATATATTATATATATATATAATATATAATATATAATGTTCTGTATTTTGTTCCAAACACTCTGCACGTGATGACGACTGCAATCTGTTAGGCATCGGGATCCAATATTTTTTCTAGGATTCTATTCTTTCCGCGAAGGATTTGATGAATTCTCTCTCTCTCTCTCACATCTTTCTCTCATTTCTCTCTCTCTCTCTTCTTCTTCTCTCTCTCTTCTTCTCCTCTTCTCTCTCTCTTCTCTCTCTCTCTCTCTCTCTCTCCTTTCTTCTCTCTCTCTCTTTCTCTTTGAACCCGCGTAAATTGTAAAGGAAAATAGGAATTATATATATATATATATAATATTATATAGTATAATATATATATAATTTATTATATATTATAATATATTATATTAATATATAAATATATATATTTATATATAAACACATAGTTGCAAGTAGGGAAGTGTTTTACACCAGAGGTACATGTATACGAAACATTAAATGTATTTATAACTACGGTTAGATATTATTCTCCGTGGTACTTTGGGAGGATTTCAGCTTCGGTGGTGGGGTTATGAACGAATGCGCAGTGATAGGTGAGGTTACCTGTGTTTACCTAAAGTTTGTATTTTCTCCCATTATCCATCTTTTTTTTTAACAATAAGCATAAATGATTAAAGTTGCCAAGTAATTAAATCTATAATACTAACCAAACTATGATCTTACTTTCTACTTACGTAATTATTACTTATTTACCTAAAACTTACTTAAATATTGATAAATTAATACACTATTTCTTGGCAGTAAATTGCATTTTGTTTTCTCTTCCGTTGAAAATTTTCTTTTTTGCACAAATATGCTGGGAAAGAATCTTACTAAATGTTATAATAATATAATATTATATATATAATATATATATATTAATATATATATATATATATAATAATTAATATATATATATATATATATATTATTATTATAATATATATATTTTATATTATATAATATTATTATATAATATATATTTAGTTTCCCAATTTTTAGTTGGAGCTGAAAATCAAAAATATACTGTATTGTTTTATTCATGAAAGTTTTGGATTGAAATGTTTGGACGTATGCATTTATTAAGGTATGGGGGTGCTAGTGAGATTAAGTCAGCCAATTGATATAAGGCCAAAAAGGTGTAAAAATCTTTTGAACAAAAAATTATGTAAAGTAAATCAATCTAAGCTATATCTAAAGGCACTTATAACATCAGTTAACATAAGTATCAAATGAAAATAAAAGAAATAAGGTAATGTTAACAATAATGAATGTTTTTGTTATGTAGAAGACATAATGGAATTTTGGGGTAGATTAAATGTTAATGGTGGGTGTATTAAATAGTGGGAAGGTTATTTTATATAGGAATCTGAAATTAAAAAGTATATTAGAATTCTCAGGTTAATCAACATTTCACTGAAAGATTCTTTAATTTGGAGAAATTATTTGAAGCTGAAGTTTGACGGCAACAATAGAAGGAAATTGGGTAGTAATTTGAATGAGAATAAGATGTATATTTATTGTCATGTATAAGAATAGCTAAGGATAAAAAAAGAGCTAATTGGTAGTGGATATTCAATAGATAACAAAAATATTGGAAAGAGTTAACAGAACTTTTGAACGTTCAAATATTATCAGTAAAGTAGATCCATCAATATTAACTCTATAGAGTAATTTGAGAGAAAATTAGCAGTGTGTGAGCAATGCGAATGAGGAAATCCAATGTAAGTTTAGAGAGCAGCCACGCATTAGATACTTTGTCAAAAGGTTCTTAAAATCAAGCACCACCTTACAAAAATCTTCAGTTCTCTGTTAAGGACAAAAATCTTTGGCCAGTAAAATAGAGAGATGATATTGTCATTGAACCTCAAGAATCAAAAGAAATACTTATAATCTGGAAATAGGTAATTAAACCTGAGCTGATTAATAATATAAAACAAATTAGGAAAATTCATATAAGTACTATAGGGTGATAAGCAATTAAAACTAAAAAGATAACTTTTTTAAATATTCAAACATCTTTTAACTTGAAACTTGAAACATTTACTTTAATATGATTTTCTAATATTAAATACTTTAAAAAGTAAAAAAAAAGAAACATGACTAAATTCTACAGTTAATTTAGTAGTAATATTGTCTCTCCTGTGACGACGTCACAATATATTCGTTTTCATGAACAACTTTCAGAAATATTAGCTTCATAAAAAGAGGAGAATATTGTCAATGAATCTCACAGAATTTTGAAGTAATAAATTTATAAATTTTCAATTATGAAGGTTCAAATTTAACTTTCTTGTCATAGTATAACTCCAACTTTAAAATTAATTACTTCTCTTTACCAAAAATTCCAAACAACTGATAATAAATGAAAAGCTGTTACCCCATTCTCCAAACACAAATAATATTATTATTTTTTTTGTTATTTTGTTTTTTTTTAAAACCATCTCAATTGCACAATTGCAGCTTCTCTTTGCAGTGGAAGTTTCCCATGTAGTCTCGAGATTTGAAAAACAAATTCTCTCGTTTGCGGGCCCACTCACTGCATAACCATTCATTGTCCTTACAAATTAAGCTGTTAAATAATATAATAGTAATATATATATTTATTATATATATATATATATATATAATATATTATATATATATATATAATATATATTATATATATATATATAATATATATATATATATTATATTATAACAAAAACATCAATGTTATTTTTTCAAAACCCTAAAAGTTGCTAATTGAATAAAAATGAGATTGGAATGTTTCAGCTAATTGGATACCATAACTCATTGAGGCACAAAAAATTGGCAGTTTTCCTTCATAAAGTGAAAAACCTTCGTGCTAAAACTTGGATTTTTTTTTCATTTCATAGGATTGTTATTGTCTTGAAGTTATACTTGACTATGTTTTTGTTAAAAGCTTTTAGATTTTGAATGGATGTTCAACCAGAATTTTTCTATAGATCAAGACATGATCGATTTCTCACATTTCTTAATATATGTATGTTATATATATATATATATATATATATTTATATTTATATATATATATATAATATATAATATTATTATATATATATATCTATTATTATATATATCGTATATAGAGATATATATAATCTATGAGAAGTCTGAACTATTAAAATCCCCATTGGAACAGGTTTCTTACGTATTCATTAGTGAAGGAAAAACTGAACAACTCATTGTTAATAGGAAAGAAAGAATCGATAGTCCAGAAGCTTTGAGAAGTCCGAGGAATTACTTGAGAGACTTTTTAACAGTCCAACAGTCAAAGTATATTGGCTAAGTAGAAGGACGCGTGCATATTTTCAAGATCACTTGTGAAAAGGAAAAAGATTACAAGACTTTTATATACTCAAGTTCCTGTGATTGCGATTTGTGAACAAAGGCGTTCTCTAGAGACAATCTGTGTATTTATTGGAATGTAACGAATTCCGGGATTGTTATTTCATTAATTCGAAATTCGTTTTCCCATCTTGTGGCAAATAAATTTTGGTTGTGTCGAATTGCTCCGAAATAATGATTAGACTCATTGGGGGAAGAATAATCGCCCCAAGAATTAGGCTTAACGGGAAAAAAAGAGAGAATTTAAAATGGATTAAAGGGAATAGGAACAAGGGAATTTTTAACTGAACTTTTTGAAGCACCGGAGAGACAGAGGGAAGCTGCCAAAGAAGCAGCAGAAAGACAGAGGGAAGCCGACAGAGAAGCAGCAGAAAGAGAAGCTGCTAAAGAAGCAGCTGAAAGAGAAGCTGCACAGAGAGATCATGAGCTTGAGCTCAGAAGGCTTGAATTACAAGCAAGCAACACCAGTCACTCACATGTTACGAATAACAACGATGTCAAGGCAAGAGTGCCTAAACTCCCTCCCTTCGCTGATAACAGAGAAGAAATCGACTGTTACTTAGAGCGATTTGAAAGATTCACCGAAATTAACGAATGGGATAGGAGGAATTAGGCATCCCACCTCAGTGCTTTATTGACAGGGAAAGCCCTCGTAACATATTCCCGTATTTCGAAGGAGGACTCTAAGGACTATAACAAACTGAAGAACGCTCTACTCTTATGTTATAATTTAACTGAAGATGGGTATAGGGTAAAATTTAGGAACGCAAAAGTGTATAGTGATGAAAGACCCATCCAGTTTATTGACAGACTAAAGAATTGCATGATCAAATGGACGGAGCTGGCCGAAATCAGCAAAGACTTCACTGATATTGTAAACTTACTTGTGGCCGCACAGTTCTTAAACATGTGCCCCAAAGTACTAGCTACTTTTTTGAGAGAGAGAAAAATCGATAAGTTAGATATCATAGCCCAAGAGGCGGAAAACTACCTCCTCTCTTATAATAAGAACTTGTCGCCGATAGTAATTAAAGAAGACACATCAAAGAAAGAGAGGGAAGATGTGAATGAAATAGCCAGTTAATTTGAATGACCCATCAAAGATCCTCAAGTGTCATGCTTCAATATGGTAAGGCGGACTAAGGCTAATGATTGAGAAAACTGACTCCTCTACCAGAAAAGAGTAGTCAAGTATAGGAAAAAATAATGCACATTAGGATAAATGGGAGTAGAGGCGCCCGAAAGAGCGCCCGCGCGTAATAGAGATAATCATCAATAAAATACGTACGAACGGCAAGATGATAGATTGTACTTGATGCATATCAACGGTGAAATAAGGAATCTGATGACAACGAAGACGTCATGAAGTATGCGAGAGAGATAAATAGATAGCCTTAGCCTGGGTAGAACGAATACTCTCATCAGGAGGCGTGTGGTAAAACGTAAGAGCGCGCTTGCGAAGGTCAAAATGAACGATTGCCTTTCAGTAATGGGAAATTAATCAACGGGATTTGTAGGATCATGTATTAATCGGACACACGGGATGTGAGTGTCATTTGTTTTAAAGAAAATAGTTTCGGACCTAACTTGTTGGGAACACGAAAAGAGATGCTCTAATCGACAAAGGTTAGGGTGTGCCAGTAGCATAATCGACGTCGAACAACTTATTAGTCGGGGGGATGGATTTGATGCGTTGGCCTTTTGATTGACGCTAATTTATCTGATAATATTAGGGGAAAATTAGGCGCGAGGAATGCTCGGAATGCTTTGGATCCTGACGGACGTATGATAATCGTGTCGAGCGTTTAACATAATTACGATAATAAGAAATCCGTCAACTTGGAGGTACTCAACAGAGCGATAATGATGAGGTCACCCAAAGATTTATAGAGTCAAAGGAGGGGTGAGACACTAAACAAGGGTGTAGATATTAAGTGATGGAAAGGAAATTCATCTGAAATTCCGTTTAAGAAAGGAAATCATGACGGAAAGACTCTTACACGAAAGTTATGTTAGAAGATCATTTGAAGGTTGAAATTTGAATAGAGAAGACTCTTAGTCGGAAGGTTATATTGTCGTTATGAATTAGTTTTTTGGAAAAGATCAAATCTTGTCATGCTATGTATCCAAGTCATAATACTGGCTCATTAGAAGAAGCTTCAATAGTAAGGACTCAGTAGCAGGATCTGAGAAAGGATACCAGCTGAGATTCAGTGACTAATTTTCGCTAACGATACATAAAATTGAAAATCTTGAATGAAATGATTATGATTGTGGAGGATAAAGATAAGCCTTAGGCGAGTCGAAGTGAGGAAAGAAATTTTATCTTTGGGAAGAGTTAAACAAGGAATGAATCTTGAAACAATATCTGAAAGAAGAAGGTGAAAGGGGAAAACCAACTATCTTGGTAATAGAAAATGGGAGATTTTCAAATCGGAAAGTTTTTGAACCTTCAAAGAAAGTTTCAGGGAGGAATAAACGAAGGGTATCTAACGATCGAGGGTTGATGTGATTAGAGCTAGTGAAAGTAACTGGAAGAGGTAGTCATGCCCGCAATAAAGAAGAGAATGTAACTTTATAAGGAAAAAAGAAAGAAGAGAAAGATGAACTTGATAGAGAGTATGATAGAACGTGATAGAAGAATCATCATATATATTTGGCGATACTATTTCGTCGGATAGTAGACCTTTGATTCAGTGATTTAACGTACGAAATTTAATGTTAAGGCTTAAGTACAAGCTTTGGGTTTCCCTTTGAATAAAGGGTGTGTGTTACATTTAATTGTTAAACGCAAGATTATGAGCTCGAGATAAGAAAAGACCAATTAAATTTTCAGTTTTCGAGTAAGTGAATACAAATTGCCCAAATTAATTAGGGAAAAATAAGGGATACAATTTGAAGATATATTTAACAAAATGGGAAATATTTTTATTAATATTAACTATTTTTATGGAAAAAAAAGGTCCAAAAGATAACTTCACGTCATTATTATCCAGGATACAACTTGAGATTATAAATGGGAGATAAATAATTCCCACGCGTCAGATGGTGGGATGATCACCTATCGTTTGGACGGCAATCATCTGTAAATCTTTAGACCGATCTGTCGTCTGAAGATATCAATTGAGGACTTTATTGTGATACAACCTCCTATATATTTGATTGAGAAGAATCTTTTCTTATTAGATCTCAAAAACAAGAGGAGCTTCGAGAGCTCGTTCAGAGGATAGTCATCAGGATTATTAAGAAGGAAGACTTCAGAAATCATTAAGTTGGTAAACAGGTCACCTGAAGTGGCAAAAGAATCTACTTAAGAAGTCTGAAACTATCTAAAGAATATATCCATAGGAAGAGGTTATTACGTATCATTCCTCAAGTACAACATTGAGTACGAATTTTGCTAATGAAAAGAAAGAATCGATATTCAGAAGTTTGAGAATCCAATCGAAGAGATTACTTGAGAGACTTTTCACAGTCCAACAGTCAGAGTACATTGGTTCAAGTAGAAGGACGCGTGCATATTTTCAAGATTATTTGTGATAAGGAAGAAGATTATAAGACCTTTATATACTCAAGTTCCTGTGATTGCGATTTGTGAACAAAGGCGTTCTCTAGACGAGCTGACTGTTTATTTATTAGAATTAAACGATTTCCGGGATTTTTGATCAGCCTTCTGTATCTCATTTGATTTCCCCATTTGTTAAGCAATATATTATTATATAGATTTATTATATTAATATATAATATATATATATATATTATTTATTATATATATATATATATATATATATATTATTAATTATATATATATTATTAATAATATAATTATATATTATATATATATATTTATACTTATATTTATATAATTTATATATATATATAATATATCATATATATTAATATAATATATATTTATATTATATATATTGTATATATATAATATATTATATATATATATTTATAATATATATATAATATATTTATATATATTATATTATATATAAATATATATATATATTATATATATAATATATATAATTATATATATATAATATATATATATTATATATATACTATAATATTATTTTTATTTAAATATTATATATATATTTAATTATATATTATATATTAAATATATATATATAATTATATATTATAAATATATATTATATATATATATATAATTTATAATATTATATATATATATAAATATATAATAATATATATATATATTATATATATATATATATATATATATAATATATTATAAATATATATGTATAATATATATATATATATATAATACTTATAATATATATTATAAAATATTATATATATAATTATATATATATATATATAATAATATATATATATATATATATATATATATATATTATATATTATATATATATATATTATAATATAGTATGTATTCTTGATTCTTATATACTATCTAATGATTAGAAGGCAGTGTAAGCAAGCTCTAAGTCGATACTTTATTTTTCGCCAATGTGGGACTTTAACAAACAAACCAAAGCCAAAAAGTCAGTATAAGAAACCTAAATATACTAAACCTTATTTGATATAAAAGTAACAATAAAAATATCATTGCTGAAATTAAAATGAAGTATTAATGATTAATAATGAAACACATATTTGCTTGAAGCATGTGGTGTATGAATTTTGCATTCATAACATAAAACATACATCAAAACATATTATCCTGATGGCTTATCCATCTATATTTTACTGATGGTATTCCACTAAAAAATAATTTTCAACTGATGGTTATTCTCGTAAATACATATAGAATCATGTTTAATTTAATTAATACTATGGTAATTAGAAGGATACATATATATGATAGTGAAAGAATATTCAATTTTCCTACCTCTGTTAGGTAGATTCAATGCCATAATACTTTAGTTCGCTTTGATTATGGACTGATTTTTTATTTAAGGATATAAAAATGTTTATATACTGTAAAAGTATATATAACATATACCAGGAAGATGTGATTATTAATACTTACATTACTTTTAGTATGTTATAATATTATATAGTAATATTATATATATTATAATATATATAATATTATATAATATAATAATAATAATGTTATATATTATAATATATATATTATATAAATTGGTGGCTGGGGGATTCTGGTTCACCATATTTTATTAGTTTCCGGCCAGGTAACTGGATCAAGCACAACAGATATTGATATATGATGATATATATATATATATATATGTATATAATATATTATATATAATATAATATATATTATATTATTTATTATGATTAATGACATAGAGAGGTGAAAAGAACGAATTTCGACAAGCGTTCTTCAACTCAGCGTTACAAGCGCAGGGACTGAGCGCATTTAGGATTGCATAATGAGTCAATCTCACAATGCCGCATACAACCTTCGGAATTCTATTGCGTCGTCTTAGAGAGAAGAAAAGGGGGAAGCCTTTGGTTCTAAGCCCGACCTATTTGAATCGATTTTGATTTCAAAAAGTCTAAGAAGTAATTTTTGAATTATTTACAAATGATGGATACATTTATCGAACTAAAGTACTATATCGTAGATAAAGTCCCTCCCGGGAAAAATCATTACTAAGGATTGATTTTTAATTCGAATAAGTCGATTGATTTTAGAGGAAGTAATAGGAGTGTTAGGAAGAGCCATAGGAGGTCTTGGGAGTAAAGACAAACGTTGGATAGGAGTTGGGGAGCTGGGTCGAGATCTTATCTGAACCAGATTATGAGGGAGATCTTCGTGCTAGTTGGATAACGTAGTTAGAGATTGGAGGGCTGAAGTGGGATGCTTTCAGTTTGAATGGTGCTTTGGACAGGCAACAATTTGCAAAGAAATATCTTTCGTCCAAACCAAATCCGCAATGACAAAAAAGTTATGAATTGAAAAGATATCGTGCCAGAGAGTTTCCTCCTCCAATTGGATGAATTTTTTTAATATCTGGGGAAATACGGTTGTAAAAAGGGGTGCTTGTTTGATTAATTGATCTAGTACTTTGATTCCAATGAAATTTCTTTTAAGGTTTAAAACTTGAGGGAACAAAAAAATGTTAGGTAAGCAATCGTGAGATACAGAAGTTATGAATAAACGGATGCAGAATAAAAAATAGGAAGAAAGGGTTATGTTTTTTTCAAGGTGAATAGGGTAAACGAAAATTAGAATGAGATGAAGCAAAATCGTGAGGAAATAGTAAGAATGTCATAGACTGCTGGATAGAATGGGTTTCAACATGCAGATGAAGCCTAGTTTTTTTTTTTGGAAAAAGAAATTCAGGGGTGAAGTGTCCTAAAGCGCAGTATAAGTTTAATAAGACTTTTATATCTGCAATAGGGAAATGTGAAAAGTCATTAGTGGAAATTTCCAGATTAAAGATAGGTTAATACAAGACCTTGATCATAATGGAAGCAACACTTGGGACTGGGGGCAAACTGCTAGTTGGCCTAA
>JABUQX010009220.1:0-2500 GCA_015478945.1 Trachelipus rathkii
GGGAGAGAGATATATTATATAGTTATATATATATATATATATATATATTATATATATTATATATATTATATTATATTATATATATATTATATATATATATATATTATATAAATATATTAAATATATATATCAATTAACTAGATTGATACTTATTTTTTGGAGGAGGGGAGGGGGAAATTAGATATTTAAGTAAAAATAGTAATAATACATTTGGAAGCAGAATGTAAAAATATGTTTTTGAGAATTTGATTAAATTTTTGTACAAAAAAGTGAAAAGTCTTTTAATACATGTTTTCTCCCTTTTAAAGAACATTTATACTCATTTTTATATACTCTTTCCAAAAATGTCATTACTTTTTTATGCAAATATCTAATTTCTCCAATAAAAAGGAGTACTAATCTGATAAGTATATGATTATTAAGCATATATATATTATATATATATATTAATATATATATATATATATATATATATATATATATATGATATATATATATATATTTATATATATATATATATATATAATATATATATATATATATATATAATATATATATATATGGTCCAAAGGGGGCCCCATTTCCACTTTGGCGGGGGGGCCCTATGACTCTTAGTTACGCCACTGATATAAATATATTAGAAGGGTTCCTGGCGCATCTCCAGATAAACTTATCATATATATATATATAATATATTATATATTATATATATAATATATATTTATAATATATATATATTAAGGTATAGAACTAAAATTTCTATATATTATTTGAGTAGCTCATGTCTGTGGAGTTATATTGCATATATATATTATATAAATATATATATATATCACTCTGCAATCACTGTCTAACATGACGCAGCGGCGGCTCTCTCCATCAAACTCTAAAACAACTTTCCATATTTTATTGTTTTGTTTGACGAGATTACTCTTTCACACGAGGGTTGTCTTCAACATTTTCTCGGACCTCTTTGAAAGCTTTGTGCCACCTAAAAACCATAGTTCTCGATAGAGTGGCATCCCCCATAGATTCGTTTAAAGAAGCAAATGTCTCAGTGGCAGACTTATTACGTTTCACACAGAATTTTTGATAGCGTAGGCAGCTGTTCCATATTTACCTGCATCGCAAAACGTAACGAGGATAGAAAACATGCCCATACACAAAAAGATGTGTAGGTGCAAAAAACGTAACAGGTTAGAACACACGCCATACATAAACAGATAATAATGCACAGAACTGATTTTATAAATCTGTTAACTGGGTATGGATATATAAAGCCTAGTAACGAGCTACCCACTCGTAACACGTCACGGAGGAGCCTAACATAACTCAGTCTTCAACGGGATATTCTGTTAAACTTACTTTTGGGACAGAGGAGTATATCTATATATATATATATATATATATAATATATATATATTATTATTATATATAATATATATATATATATAATATAATATATATAATATATATATATATATATATTATATATTAATATTATATAGTATATATATATAGTATAATTTTAATGGCAAAAAATTGATTTCCAGAATAGACAAAACAACGTGAAATGGAAGAAAAATCTAATCTTTAGTTCCCTATTGCTTTAAAGACACCCACCACACAACCACGATCACACACCAGCACACACACACACAACCACCACAACACACACACAGCAATATATATATATATTATTATATATTATATATATTATATATATATATTATATGAAAGTATATATATATATATTATATATATATATTATATATATATATTATATATATATATATATATATGGGTTGCAAAGTCCAAACTCCACGTCCCCGTCGTGCAACCCGGGCAACGAGGACACCAGGAGGTGTCCTCGGCTAAAGGAGATATGGCTAGGGAAGGATAGGCCTAGCAAGCCGCTTCCCGAAATAAACTGCTTGCAGAACTCAAGCGCGAGCCTCGGAAGCCGGACCGAACTTTAGACAACGACTTGTGCGAGATTTACGGACTAGGAATCAGGAAAACACTTTCAAGAGAAAGTGAAAGATAGACTGGGAGAATTTGAAGGGGACATAATGGCATATGCGGACGATCTGGCATGCTGGAGCGAGAATGAGGAGGCGATTCGAGAGGTGGTGGAGTTGTTTGCGGAGGAGTTGGAGGAAGCAGGGATGAAGATGAACATACAGAAGACAGAGATATTAACAGTAACCGGAGGAAATGAGGGGATGAGAATGATGGTGAGAGAGGAGGAGGTGAAGGCGGTAAATACCTGCAATTATCTCGGAGGATGTTTTAACAGAAAGGGAGGAAGTGGGGAAGAGATTATGCGAAGAATGGAAAAGTATGGATTAGTTATGAAAGCGGTATACCCCATGATGAAAGACAGAAACATCGGAATAGAGGTTAAAAAAGTGATTTTTAACAGCATACTGACTCCGACACTGCTGTACGGAGCGGAAACATGGACAACAACGAGAAGAGAGGAGTAGAATACAAGCGG
>JABUQX010009220.1:10000-32500 GCA_015478945.1 Trachelipus rathkii
AGGCACACTATAACATAACCCTCCTCTGTTACTTCCGTGTAAATTAGCATTAGGATTCTGTGACTCGTCTATTCGTGCAGCTTTTTTATGAGGTAGGTCATCGTCTCGTACATCATCTTTATCAACATTTTCAAATTGTATTTCATTCATTGCCTTCACTGTAACATCATGGTTTTTGATATCATTGTACAATGACTCATCGTGACCTATACTATTTTCAGAGCAGCGATCATACGTTAACTTTAACAATTTTTCAAAATTAATAGTATCCTTTGTATCTTTATTGATTGTAAGACCTTTGGCTTTTACAATATATTTTATATTTCCATCTGCAGTTCTTATTCTAAACAGCATAAGACTTAAGGTCCAGTACCAAAGGAATAGCGTAATGCCTCAGAACCGTAATTCTGCTATTTCAATCTGTTATTCACCTAAAAAAGTTTCTGTTTCAATAAATTCATCGTTTTCCTCCAGTGACGTGAAAGGGAATATGCCACTGTGCTCAATGTGAGCTCAGAAGATGTGACCGAGAATGCACCTTTGTTTGACTTTGTTAACGTAGCTCGTATAAATTTTTATACGTGCATATGCATCGTAACGATGGCGCATAGATATTTGTAGCAGTTGAGTGCGTTCGGCTAGTGCATTTTTGACAACTGTTACAACATATTTACAGCCTATTGGAATAACACTAGTGACTTCATTGTCGCATTGATTGATTAGTTCCCATACTTCTTTATCACTAGTACATACTACATCCTCCTCTTGTAGGCGGTATTTTGAGGCAAATTTTTCCCCAAAGAGAATTGAGCAAGTAATTTTGCAATGAACAGCATCCCAGGGGTTTTTCTTGAATATTGTTAATTCAAGTCGACACCTTCCTTTTCCTTGAAAAGGACGGACAAATCTTTTAAAGTTTTTCTCGTCATTAGGTATCGTCCTTCCGTGAATCCTTGATTTTGGTGGGTCCTGAATGTCTTGTCGTGTATTTTAACTTTTTAAGGATCAGCTAGGTCGTAGCTGCCGATCAGTGGCTTGAGATCGCGTTCTAGGTTATAATGTGATACTCTTCTCTTCTTTCTTGTGGAGAGACGCAGCAAAATTATCTTGCATATGGTAGATTTTTGTAATATATTTTCTCGATACCTCAAGTTAGTCTCTACTGGCTCGAACTGAATGTGTGCAAGGTGTTGGTGTGATACCAGCCCGTTCATTAACAGCGTTCATCCGTCTTATCTGGATTGCATTTCCGACATAAGCGCAGGAGACGTTTGTTTCTTCTCTACATCCTACTAGTTTTGTGTCTGCCACCGAGAGGTTGGATTATAGTATTATATCCTGTATTTTTGGGCGGGATCGTTTTGTTAGCGTCGCAGGATTGCTGGGATGGTGCATGATTTACAGGTCCTTGATGGAGGAAGTTAATCTATTAGATGTACTAGCTGTTTGACGACAGGATTGGCAGTTATGGGAGAGGCTAGTCATTGATACCATTCTTTAAATGATTCAATGTCTGGTACTTTATCACCTATTAGTTTTTCAGGTGGACGTGTGCGGCTATGCGATCTCAGGAGGTATTGTCATTCGTTTCTGAACATAAGGATAAGAAGCGAGGTGTATTATTGTCTAAGGATTAAGAATAAGTGATACTGCTTCGTGTCTCTTCAGTTTGGGGGTATGTAAGTGTTAGGTCGGACTGATCATGGTTCAGTTGCGTAGCCTCAAACCAATGAAGTTGGGCATAGTGATTATATGAGTCTGTTTGTTGTTTACGTACAGTGTCATGTTGCTGATGTGGTCTGCTGGTGACGTTGGAGACGTTATAGATCAACTAATCTGGTCTTTAGTCTTTCGTACTTTTTCATGTGGATGATGATGAGAGCGACTCTTGTGATATTGGATTGTTGGGGTCGTTTGTTTTGAGGAATCTCACGAGTTTTGATGGGGACACAAGGTGGGTCCACATCGCACGCTTGCGATCTGGGGTTCCTCAAGGGTAGGCACGCATTGGTGCGTAGCTGTGCGTCATGTGTGTAACTACGATTATAGTAGCCGTCGTGGCTTGGTGCGTGTGATAGTTAACCGGGATCAGCAACTCCTATCTTAATTAGTTTCATGTTGATCGAGATTGTAGCGGTCAACAGCCGATACTCAATGCAGCATACCTTTTCCTTTATTACAGTCTTTATGTCCATGCCATGCACAACCATGGTATAGGAACGCAGTTTTCACTCCTTTTACATAACCAAACCCGTCAGGGTAAAGCCACTTGTTCTTAATTTTGAACCCTTTCTCTCCACCGTTGCGAGCGTGCCTTATGTCTATATTGTTCAATTTTTCCTGATACATAAGCCAGCGAATTGCTTCATAGGTGAAAGGTTTAGGGTTCTCTCTACCTAGAATAGTAATTTTTTCCTCTGGCATAAACACATTTTTATAAAGTGTAAAGCATAAAGATGCAATTGTTGTGTTGTTATCTAGACAATCTATATCAAATTCTTTAATGAAGCTACCTCTAAACTTCTCAAAACATTTTCTTAGTATATTAACATCTTGTACACAGTAACTTTTCACATTCTTCAAAAATATTGTATCTTTAACCTATAAACTTATTAATAGGCTACTCCTTCAAATTCTACTTTTCCATCTGTTGACATTTTATGCTACTTCGAAGAATTTCTTTATCAGGAATAGGTCCTTTATAATTCAATGTATCTTTATTTAAAAATGTTGTATAGGGAAAGAAACCCTTGAAATTGTCTTTTTCACTAAACACCCATGCATTTTAGGCATCGCTTTTTCAATGCAAATGTGTGAAACGCACGTATCCCTGAAGTGTAATATTTCCATGTCGATCCCATTGAAATTATTTTATTACCTCTTTTTATAGGATTTCTGCTGATAGAATCTGAACTTGGGTGTGTCAGTAATGATGCATATACGAACTGATGATCAAATTTTCCGCCATTATGTGCAGCAACAACTACTTTTGACTTAGGATTTTTCTCTGAAAACTCCATCAGGAAGTCTATAAATTGATTTACAGGCGTTTTTTCGGTCTCTAATTTAAATGTTCTTGTTCTTGAACCACAATGTGAGCATACCTGTTCACCTTCCTTATCTGTACACATTTCGCATATCATCTGGCATACCAGTAAATAAGGACGCAATTCTATTATTCTTCTTCCTTTATCATCATATCCTTTATCTTCCTGGTATGTCTCGATATCATAGTAACATGTATAAACCACCGGTTTAGTATCTTTCTTCTTTTTAATTTTCTTTTTCATGTAGCATATATGATATTCGTCTTCTTTAGGCACGTATTTTTCTTTACATATAGTACAAAAGGCTTTTGTACAGTCGTGTTTGAAATTACCGTAGCGATCAGCCTTTATTTGCACAAGGCAGAGTGTACAAATCTTAATTTTCTTACACGTATTATTATCTTGATGTTTTTTAAAACAAAATGCATTATAAAATTCACGATTACATTCACGACATTCATGGAATATACCATCGTGATCAAATGAGCCTGTCTACATCCATAATGTTCACAGTCTAATTTATGCACGATATTATTACTGTTGAAAGTGTAGCAATATGTGCAAAAGATACCATTCATATATGCATTCTTTTTCTTGGTATTCTCAAAACATAACTTTAACTTATCTTCTTTTATAGCATAGTAATGAT
Source organism: Trachelipus rathkii (assembly GCA_015478945.1). Classification (NCBI taxonomy): domain Eukaryota; kingdom Metazoa; phylum Arthropoda; class Malacostraca; order Isopoda; family Trachelipodidae; genus Trachelipus; species Trachelipus rathkii. The sequence goes on from JABUQX010009220.1 coordinate 13,697, forward strand.
TTACTCCATCATGACCTATAATGTATAAAGGGTCATTTCTGTTCTCGTTAGATGGATTATAAAGTATTTTTACTCCATTACCTTCAGGACCGAATACGACTATACGGCATTTTTCGATATTCTCGATTTTTTCAAAATCAGTTACTATGAAAGAATCTGTATATTCCATACCACATTTTTTAGCTAATGCTTCTGCCTCATTCTCTATTGTGTACGAATGAATATCTTTGACCTTTACACATTCTCTCGCTATTTTCCTAAACAAAACGACGGCTTTAAAGGCACAACCTACATCCCCTTTCTCCAGGTGAACTTTACTAATGTAACGATGTTTGAAACTAAGATTTCGTGGCTCGAATGCATCGGTTTCACAGTCATCGCCTTTGCCTTTAGCTAACATGAACACAGTAGCTACTACTTTGAATTTGGTAAAGGACGCCTTATCACACTGGAATGATCCTTCCAAACGTCTCATCATCTCTTTCACCCCAATATTGTTCCAGTATATTCCCGGTAACTGATATTTAACATAATATTTTCCGGGTCAGGTGACTGATCATCCGCCAACACAGTGAAGTTAATTCGCAACCCTCATGCGTGCCCCATCGTAGTCCAAGTCTTGTAATATAATATCAATAACTTCACTTACAACCATTTCAAACGAGGCTTCAAGATCTCTTTGGTCATGGAAAAAGTTTTCGTCAATAACCTTAACTTCATATGTGTGACGTTCCATTGACTTTTTAAGTTTCTCTACAGAGATATGGTTTATGTTGTCCGTTATAGTGGTCTTCCTCTTCTTATTACCAGCATTCATCATCGAAGGGCTAGCCTGGAATAAATAATCATTATTATTATTTATGATGCATTAGGCAATTAAAATCAAGTTTTCAAACAAATTAGGGCACTATACCAATAATATATTAGTTTAACATAGTATTTCTCATTCCCTATATTAAATATATTTATCCACACAACAACAACAACATACCATTTTAAAGGGTGCGATGATAACGACAGGATGAACGCTTTTTTACTCAAATGTATGGTTGTATATTCAACACGTTTCTGGAAAAGAATAATTTTTTTAGACATGTGCATATATCATTTTCCCTCTATTCTTAATTGATAATATATTTAATTACTTTACGTATCAATAATTATTGGTTAGATGTTACTACAAATGTCATTTTTAAATGAGATATAATATATATTATATATATATAATATATATATATATATATATATAATATATATATATATATATATTATTATATATATATATTATATATATATATATATATTATATATATATATATAATATATTAAAAGAAAAAAATCTTACATGGTTGAATAAGTGATTGCATTTCCAAAAAATCCTCGTGTGTAGTTATAAAAAAAACTCAAGTCATGATTCGATCAAACAGGGAATCCTAGACGATAGCTGTGTCGGTGATATAAGCTGTTGTATTCGTAATGCAGCTGATTGATTAACGAATGCTATCTAACGAGTTGGCTTAGCGTTTCATCATACGTTCACATAGTATGTGTTACTGGATGTTCTCCGCTCTCTACTCTCTCTCGCAAGAGACTTATGCATTTGATTATTGTGTGCCTATATATATTTCAGAGTCATTGTATTACGCTAGATACGTCGAGCTTGTTCTCAGACTCTTCTACCAGTTTCTGTTTTAATAATATAATTAGAAGTATTTGCATCACCCTGTTTTAGGATGTATTAATGGTTTCAGAGCAGATACGTGTGATAGACTGGCATTGCCTATCTGGGTTGTTGTGCGCAGTTCGTATTGATGTCCGTCTACTGAAAGGGGGCATGCCTAAGAATAATTAGCTTGTAAGATGTTAGCTGATTGGCTCAAATGTGTTGTGGGTTTGTGTGTGCCTGATGCTCGTGTGTGTGGTGTGGGATGTTGTTGAGGTTGTGTGGTGGCGTTGCGTGTGATGTTGTGTGTGTGGTGCGCGTGTGTGTGCCGTGTGTGTGTGTTGTGTGTGTGTCATTTATTCTTAATTCATTACACAAGTTAGGCCAGGATACGTTAAATCTTTGTTAAATATTACTGTGTTAATGTAAAATTAGCATGGATTATGTTTAGAGATATGCTTGAAAAAGTGTGAATAGGTTCGTTTTGCATGTAATGTTAGTTACTTTACTATTGCAAGTATGGAACTTTGTTAATGATTGTAGCAGTTTTTTTTTCGGGCTTAAGGTTGTAGGTCAGGTTTGAGCGCGATGTTGCACATTATTTTCTTAGTTCATGCTAGTTTAATGATGTGGAAACCTATTACGTTAGAGTATATTTCATGATCAGCATTGATAATTAACCAATGTTGTGGTAAATTTTTGCTAAATGTTACTGTGTCAGTGTACGATTAACGTTAATATGGTAGATGTATGCTTCAAAAAGTAAGAATAGGCCACGTTTTGCATGTAATGGTTTTAGTTCTTTTTACTATGTTAAGTGGGGGACTTTTTGTTAATGTTACCAGTTATTCATGTGTAAGTTGTTTAGGTTTGGTATTTGTACATTATTTTTTTCTTAGTTCCGGCCATGTTACGTTGGTTTTAATGTGAAAACTTTGTTTGCGTCAGCATATACTTGTCGTTGATTTTTGAATAAAGAACTTTGATTTTTAAATGTTATGTTTATCCAAAAAGGACACTCGAAATGTGACTTGAACATAGATCAATAGATCAATATAGGTCACAGAATGGTGGAAGGTGGGTGGGTGATTTTTGATTTACTGATTTACTGATAACCTATGTAAAACCTGGATTTTTAAGTTATAAACATGTGAAAGTAAAAAAAATTTAACAAAACAAAAAGTTTTAAAGAGAATAAAAATAAAAAATAAAAAATAAAAAAAATTTAAATAAAAACAATAAACACAAAGTATAAATGCAAAATAAAACTTATATAAAAAAAAATTTAACACAGTAAAATCTAAAATAAAACTTATATAAAAATAAAGTTAGAAAAAAAAAATTACAATATCAGATGAATTTCAAAATGAGTATAAATGGTAACAAACTTTCAAAATAAAATAAAGTAAGAAAATAAAAATGAAAAAATAAAAAATAAAAATAAAATAAGTTAGAAAAATAAATTGAAATAAAAAATAAAAAATAAAATTTTAAAAATATAAGAAGGATTAATTGTTCGGTAGCTTCTTGTTTGTTGTTGATCAGGTAACGGGCCTTACACAAGTATATTAATGTAAAAAATAAAAACTTATAAAAAAAATAGTAAAACAGTATATGTTATGCTTCAACTTTAGAAGAAATTATTTAGTTAAACGTTTATAAATAGAACATGAGAGATTTGAAAATTAAGAAATGTTAAGTCATTCCAACATTTAGAAATAAAGGTTATCTTTGCCAGATGCAATGCAAATACGAATGCACATGTTAGAACGAAGCAGTTATGTTAAACAGTAATGATCTTGTAAATTTATTAAACGAAATGTTTACTATGTCGGCAACGCATGCCGGCTCCTACACCGGTGCCGGAGCCAACTCTGATGTCCTCTACTTGATCCTCAGACTCCTTCCTCACTCTTTTCATTCCTTCTTCCTTCCTAACGTCATGTTTTGTCATTCCATGCAATTTCTTTCTTCTTCTTTTTTTCGTGGAAGGGACCTCAGACCTCCGTGTGGTCCCTGGACTCCGAAACCGAATCCATCTCCGACTCCGTCTCCGAATCCCGACTCCGACTCCGACGCCGACTCCGTCTCCTCCATCCTGTCTCCAAGTTTTCAATCTTCTACGATGCAAAATTATTTTTTTTTTGTGGGGGCAGCATCCCCCCTTCCAGGGGGGGGACGCAGAGGGAACGTTAATCTCGTCTCCGACGAGATTGCGCTCATCATAATAGCTCACATCCAATTCAAGGTGGTGGCCTGTTGTCCTGATCGTTTCATCTATGCTGGGCGATGGGGAGTCGCGCGTGGTCCTTGTATTAATCGCTGGATGCTCATAAGGGCTATGAGTACGTTGGTGGGGTGGAGTTTTCACTCTTCTTGGGAGGCGGGACGTTGCTGTATTTGATCTGCTTGTGGGCTGGGTGCTTGCTGTTGACGGCGTTGTTCGGAATGTTGGTCGAGATCAGGCTTGGTAGGTCGGGCCAAGACCTCCTGATTTGATACGTTCGGCCTTTAGGGGCGTGGACCGATGGAGTTGTTGATACCTCGGTGAGAACGCAGGTACTATTTCAGGTCCGTTCGTATGGCCTGTGACAATTTCAGGTAGTATTTCGTTGTGCACATGCATGAGCTAGGTTGAGAGTCTTGGTATTGTTCTGTTCTTGGTTTCCTGACCCTCCGGATTGTGCGAAGTGTATTTTATATCGTTTGTAAGGGTTTAGGTTTATGCCGCGGCCCTATTTACGTGGCCTCTATTGCTGACGTCACACCATACGCAACACATGCAGTGAGGATCGGTTGTGGGGTTAGAGCCTGGTATTATAGCTTGATTTGTGATTTCTACATTCGCCCTGGGTGGGGAGGTTGTTACGTGCGGCGCGCGGAGTCTCTTCAGCGGCCGATGCTATGTCTTGACATCCGTATCTGTCAAGGAGCTCGGTATGAAATTTACACGGATCGTCTTATCTGCGACGCCCCAGACAGTTGTAGGTGAGGTATGCAGTTGATACTGCTTTTTGTGTGCCAAGTATAAATGCAAATATCCTTTATAATATAAATAGTCTGTCTTTTTGTGGGTGGAGAATGGAACATGTGGTTGTCTTGTTGCTCTCGTGTGTCTGGGTTTCACGGGGGTGAGGCTGTGGATACGTGGGTGGGTGTCTTGTGGGTGTTGTGTGTGTCGATTATGCGGTCTTATTAGCTGTGGCCAGGTCTCATTGGTTGAGCCGAGATGCCATTGGCAGTGTTGTGGGTTCGTTTGATGATGCTGACGACTGTGGGACGGGGTGCGTTTGGGCAGAATGGTAGGCATCAGGTGAGACCGGGCGATTACAGGGTGGCCGCACAGAGTTCTGGCTGTTATATTTTTTTGATATGAGTGTTATGGTTATCTTAATTCCATCTGTGTTTCTTAACGTTGTGGGGCGTGTGGTTGTATGTATATAATGGGGGCGTGTGTTATCTGATTTAGGTTCTGTATTGATGTTGATACAGGTGTGTGGTGTTGCATGGTTGTGGTCCTGCTTGTTGCAGGGATGCTTGGTTCCGTAGTTATGGTTCCGAGTTGTTGTATGTTGTTGGGCTTTTGATGGCGACGTGGAGGATATATAGATGGTACTCAGTGTGGGTGGGTTTTCGGGTCTGATGGTCGCTGTGCGGGGTGTTTGGTGCTGTGAAGCGATGTCGGGCCGAGTGGTCAGTCAGGGATCGAAGTCCTGGGGGTCTGGATTATTCGTGATCACGGCGTGCTGCGAGGGTGTTCAGCTGACATGGGATTGGGGGCTCTTCCTGCGTTGGCGCATGGTACTTGGGGAGGGGTTGGCTCGAGTGTGACGGGCGTGCTGTATTGCGTCGTGTGTTCAGTTGCTGGGTCTGGCTTCTTCGTGGTAAGTGTCTTGACTGCTGTGTTATGGGGTGGTGGTATGTATTGTTTGGTGTGGTGCGGTGTTGGGGGTGGCTGTGCTGTTCCTATGTTCGTGATCTTAGTGCTCATTGGGTGGTGGTGCGGCGTTGCTGCGGTTTGTTGCAATGGACTGGCGCACCAGACAGGGGCTGGTCTGGTGTGTCGCTGGGTGTCACGGTTCTGTAATTCGAATGTGCGGGAGATTGTGGATGGGGACGATTAGTCAGTTGTGTGCGTAGGTTTAGCATATGGTGCAGTGGTTTGGGGTTTGATGGTAGTTCGGGTGTGATAGTTTAGCTACGTTAGCGATGTTTCTCTGGTCGGTACTTTGGTTGCTAGCCAAGTGGTGCGCGAGTTATTTCGGGGACGGAGGTGACGCAAAGTGAATTATTTCTAGCTTTTAATTGCAATGGCAGTTTAAATTGGTCACTAGTAGTAGTGAGTTGCGAGTTGCGTTAGGTCGATATATGCGAGGTCATTCTGATGAGTGGGGAGTAGGGATTAGTTCCTTGGACGCGCGTCGTTATCGTTGGGTACGGTTCATCTCGATGTGGTTGTTTGTCACTTTAGCGCTAAGTCATGCATAGATGCTGCTAGGACCGGATATTCTGGGTCGGAGGATTAGACTTAGTATAAATCACTGGCTCTTAGCGGAGATTCAGCAGTATGCGCGCGACGACATGGAGAGGGATGATGCGTCTTAGCCGGATGCGGCATTTGAGTTGAGTAGAGCGTGAGGCTTTGTTGATGTTATTGGATGTGTGTGTGATTCATGATATTGCGTTGTATTGCAAGAGCGTCGGTAGCCCCTTAAGATACCGTACACGAAAATTGATATATCGAAGCACCTTTCGTATGATTATTCATAGGAGGTCGCTCATTCATTAAGTAGGTGTGGAGTTGGTTTTGTATTTGATTACGATTGTGGTAGTCTAGGTTCTTCGGAAGGTTGTGGACTGCTTAGTTAATGAGAGATCCGGCTTAGAGGAGCTCGTTTGGTAACTGAGTCAAGATTTAAAGACAGATGTATCTCTGGATCATAAGAGATACGGAGTGTGACGTAATAGGGAAGCGATGTGGTTGGTTAATTATGATGTCAGTGCGATGGATAACAATTGGAGAGAATATAGGATGCTGTGTGACTGCGTAGAGTAAGATATGATGCAGAGGTGTTCGAGAGTTATAGGGTGGAGGGTGCGGCAACTGATTTGTGATTGTGCATCCGCGTGGTGGAGGCCACTGGCGGTCCGATATGGTGAAGTAGTGGTCTGGTATATCTGGGAGTAGACTGAACCCCGATTTGATTGAGATGGGCAGGGGTGGACTGACCGGGAGGTTGAGTTGTGGTGACTGTTCCCTGTTAATCCGTGGCCCTCGCGTGACTGTAGGGTGTCTGGGGCGAGCTGTGAATCGTGACTCTGGGCGATCGGAGGAAAATATATTGAGGCCGCGATCGATGGACGTGTGCTCACTTCTGCGAGTTGTCGATTATGTGCCGTTGGTATCGAGATGCGGTGCATTCCTGATAGATCCTGTAATTGGGTGGAGTATGTCTCTAATTTCTCGGGGATCCTTAATAAACCTCCTAGTTTGACGTATCAAACGTCAAATATTGAACGGAATTGAGTTGGGCTGTGTCTGTGTGTGCGAGCTTATTTGAAAGTGTTTACGTGTATGTGGGAATGAAGTTCATGGATGATTGAATGAGTTTGCGTACGGCTATGCATCTGAAGCGGTGACGTAAGAGTTCAGCTTATGTGTTTGGCTTGGGACCTAATGCAACTAACTAGTCGTACTAATACGGGAAGTTGACAATGAGCTTGTTTGAAATTGATGACTGCATGATGAGTCGGTAAGGCAAGAACGTGGCCAGGCAACACTCTGTAGTTCGACTCCAGCTGACGCAGTGAGTGTGAGGTGTCCAGAGGATAGGGGCGGCTCTATTAACGAGCTATGACTGACTAGTCTTCTGCGATGTGAGAAGAGTGGGGTTGTGGACGGGTTTATTCTTAGATGCATAAGGTGTAATTTTATATTGTGTGCCGTTAGCACATAGCTGGTCGGGACAGATGCATTAGGGTGGGTGAGGAGCTCGATCACCGTGGTGATTGCGTGTTTGTTGTGTGTTGTTCGTTGCTTGAGTTCAAGCTTTTTGACTGCAGCTGTCGGGGAGATGTTGTGGCTACCGTATGGTGATGGGTTAGGGAAATCGTGATAATCTCTATGCTCGATGCGGACTTGCTATTAGATGATATTATCTGATTAGTAAGCGATGCTGACTATGTATTCAGGGGTTGACAATGGGGAAAATCCCCAAAATCCTCGGAGTTGGGGATCTTGACCTGAATTATGGACACGTTAAAAAAGTAGCTAAAAAAGTACCAAAAATGCTAAAAATGGACAAATTTAGCGGATTAGGTTGTCAGATTTAGCGTCAAATCTGGCTTCCGTTACTTTTCCGTGTCAAAACGTTACTTCCGTTACTTTTCCGTGTCAAAACGTTACTTCCGCTACTTTTCCGTGTCAAAACGTTAAAAAAGTAGCCAAATTAGTAAAAAAAATGGCTAAAATTAGTAAAAAAGTACCAAAAAAGCGCAGAAGTAACGGATTAGGGTGCCAGATTTAACGATAAATCTGGCTTTTTATAAAACTAACAGCTCAATTTTATTAAAAACACACAAAATCAGTAATAAATTAATATAATAAATAATATGAAAAGCGTATTATTACTAACTCCAACAACTCCACACAAAATCATTCCCATTAATAACATGAAAATGGAGCTACTGCTGGTCTACAGAGGCAAGCTACAAAGTAGCCGAGGGAGAGTCTGTGACTCAAGCGCGTTTTCTCAGACTCTGGTTGAGTCAATAATTTTAAATGAAATTATGAATTAAATAAGTCGGTATAAGAGATGATCAAGTTAGCATAAAATTATTAATTAGTTAATTATTATAATTATATTAATTTAATAATTATTAATTATTATTTCTCCAATGAAATTTAAATGGGGATTATTTAATAAAAATGACTGCTACTTTTAGTTCGGTTAGGCCACTCCAAAGTTGCCTGCCTTAGTAGAATATGACTATTTTGTTTTGACCGTCAGAGAAGTAACAATTGCTGTGACCGATCACTACTATTAAAAAAGGAAGAATCGAGTAGAAATTGATGCCGGCATCTTAAAGCTAGCCTTCGAACGAAATCATTATATATATTATATATATATATATATATATAATATATTATAATATACTATATATATATATAATTATATATATATTAATATATATATATATATATATATATATATATATTATATATATCTTATATTTATATATATATTTATATATATTATAATTATATATATATATATAGTATATATATATATATTATATTATATATTATAATTATTATATTATAATTATTTTACCACTCCGTGTTTAGAATGGGAAGTAATGTAGCAACTCACGTGAAAATTATTTGTAAAAAATTAAAATTTATGTTTGTACTTCTGCCAAGATTTGCGTAAGCATAATTTTGAAATAAGTACAAGCAAAATTTATATAAAAGGCTTTTCCGTTGCCTTGTTTAGCATTCTTCTCTCCCAGCATTTTTTCTTCCGCACACTCTTCTCATAACTCGGTCGGTACTCACTACTCAACTTGCTTTTGCACCTAAGGGTCTAAGAAGAAAGAAATCCGAATTAAAAGAAAACTCAACTTTCAAGCAAGGGAGATAAAACTCAGAAAAAGTCTGTTACCGCTCATCGAAAACTTAAGAAAAAAAAAAAAAGAGAATCTCAATAAAGGGGGACTGTTGTTATTTATATTTTATTGAATAAATCATTAATTTGGTTTATGACTTTTAAATCATCAACATAACTCATATAGAGGTCTACATCAAGAACCAAGAAGAATCAAAATTCTACATCAAAGAATTATCTGTAAAGGCCACCTATATATATATATATTATATATATATATATATAGTAGTATATATATATTCTATATATATATACTATATATTATATATATATATATATATATATATTATATATATATATATATATTATATATATATTATTATATATAATATATATATATATATATATATATATATATATATATATTATTATTATTATTCTAACTTACAACTTTTTCCCGCTTGAAAGCGGGTTAGTGGTACGTACCAGCCTTCTCTCACTCCACTTTCCTCTCATCTCGCCGCTCAACACCTCCTCTCACTCCGCGCGACTCTATCTCCTCGCCAACACGGTATACTCTTCTCTCCTCATTTCCCTTCTCCTCCAGCATCTCCTTTATTCCATCCATCCATCTCCTCTTCTTGGTCTCCCCCTTCCTTTCCTTCCTATCCCCTCCGCCTCCCAAACTCTTCCTAACCACTTCTCTGTTCCTCATTTCTCACTAGATGCCCATACACTAACATTCCCCTTCTCCCGCTCTTCCCACCAATCGCAATTCCTCCAATCACATCCTCTCCCTCACCACCTATTCATAACCTCTCTCCCTTCTGCTAACCCACAAACCGCTCTCAACCCTTTCATCTCAAATACTTCCAACTTCTTCTCCTGGACCTGGCATTCAACCCTCACGTTTCACACCCATACAACACCGCTGGTACAACAAATTTTTCAAACATACTTATCTTAACTTTTTTTTTTTTTTTTTGGGGGAAAAATTTAAAAAAATTTCCCCCCCTTTCCTATTCTCTCAGACCACTCAAAGCCCTCATTCCTTCTCCTACTCTATGTTCTATCTCTCTTCATCCCTCCCCCTTACCCAAGTCCATCCTAAATATCTTAAAATCTTTACTTCTTCCAATACTAACCCCTAACTCTAACCTCTGACCCTCCCCTCCTCTCTTTCCTCCTCTTCAAACACTAACACTTTACTCTTACCTGGATTATTTTAAGCCCCTTTTTTGTCCATCACATTCTCTCCCAACTCCCTCACCAAATACCTCAACCCTTCCACGTTCTTCGCCACAAGGGCAGTATCGTCCGCAAACAGTATCATGTTCACTTCTCTTCTATCATTCCCATTCATCAATTCCACCCCCCTCCCCTCCCTCACCATTCCTCTGCAAACACTCTCCATAAACAAATTGAAAAGCCACGGCGACATTACACACCCCTGCCTCAATCCTCTCACCACCCCAAACATCTCACTCTTCCCTCCTAACACTCTCACACACATTCTACTATTCCTATAAAAGGCCCTAATACCTTACCTAATTTGCCCCCACTCCATTTTCCTCCAAACATCCCTCCACAATTCCCCTCTTCACTCTATCATTGCTTTCTCTAAAATTCTAAAAATACCACCATACATCTTTCCCTTTCCTCTCTGATACTTTTCTCCACAGCATTCTTTTAGTGTAAACACCTTGATCCACACATGTCCTCGTTCCCTCTCTAAATTTCCTCCTTGTTCTTCCCGCCATTCTCCCCTCCGTTAAACCTCTCACTCTCTCATCAGTATTCTCCCATACACTTTCGCCTACCACAATCTTAAAAGACATATACCTCTATAATTCCCACATTCCATCCTATCCCCCTTCCCCTTATACAGGGGGACCAAACAACCATCCTCCCAATCCTGTGGTACCTCACCACTCCTCCAACATATATTAAATAACCTATACAGCCATTCCTCCACCCCTATACCTCCTTTCTGCAACATTTCCATTCTCACACTATCCAGACCTGCGGACTTCCCTTTTTTTCCTTTATTCAGGGCCCTAATAATTTCCTCCATTTGTATTTCATCCTCTCTGTGGGTTTTTGCCTCCCTCTTCCTCTCCCATTCATTTCCCCAACCTCACCTCTTGCAAATCTTCCTCCCCTCCCCCACCCACTTCATTCAAAATATCCATAAAATACTCCCGCCCACCTCTCTCACCCTTTCCTCTCCTCCTATCCACTCCCCCTCTCCTCCCTTAATCCTCTCCCCCACCACCTCCTTCTTCTAACCTTTGTTTTTTATTTAACTTGGTCTTTTCCAGAACATCTTACTTTTCCCGATTCTAAAATTTTTACGTACTTTTCTACACCAGCTCATGTTCTTTTGCTCTTCTCTTCGTCCTCTCCACCGCCCTTCTTGCTTCCACTCTCACCGTTCTATGATTCCTCCCACGTGTTGCGCGTGCTCGTAGCTCCCAACCATTTCACATAACGCCTTCCTTTTTCCTTTTCACCGACCTCCTTCACCTCCTCATTCCACCATTGTCATCGTCCTTTCGCTTTCTGCCTATGCTGCTTGCTCCCACCCTTTTTACTCCACATACTCTTCTAGCCTCTTCACATACTGCCTTCTTTAAATCTCCTCCACTCCCCCTCCACCTCCCCAATTCCTGTCCCTCTCACGTCTCTCTCCACCTATCCTCCATACCTCTCTCTAAACCTCCGCTCTACACACTATCTCCTCAATTTTTTTCCACCTTTCAATTCTACTCTCCTTTTTTTCTCCCTTTCCCTAACCATCACCTCTCCTCCCACCCTTATCCTAGCAACCACCAAATAGTGATCCGATATCCCCTCCCCGCCCCTCTAAATACATTTACATCTAGTAATCTGCCTCTATCCTTTCCATTTACACACACATAATCCAGTACCGCCTCCCCCGTTATCTCACTCTTCCATGTATACTTATGATTCTCACTTTTTTTGAACCAAGTATTCCCTACTATCATTCTTCTTTCAACACACAACTCTAACAGACTTTCTCCATTGACATTCCTCTCCCCTACCCCAAATGGTCCTATTATTCTTCCCACCCCCCCCCTTCCCACTCCTGCATTCAAATCTCCCAATAGACAAATTTTATCATTTACCCCAAAACTTTCCCAACACTCACTCAACTCACTCCAGAATCTTTCTCTCTCCTCCACCCTCGCTCCATTTACTGGTCATATGCGGCATATAAAAAACCCACATTTCCCCCCCAAATTTCACTTCACCCATTATTTTATCTCGAACTCACCTGAGCTACACAACCTTACTTATCCCACACCTCTTTTCCTCATAACTATTGCCCACCCCTTCCCTCGCCCTCATCTCCTCGTTACCATCCTGGATACATATATTATCACCCTTTGTAATTTTCCAAATATCTTCCGCCTCCCTGCTTTTCCCTTTCAACTGTATGTTTTCAGTTATCCCCAGCACATCCAACCTTTTTTCTTCAAACATTAACCCCACTTCCTCCCTCTTCAAATCCTCGTTTACCCCCCTCACATTCATACATCCCACCCTAATTACCTCTCTCTTCCCCATCTTTTCCCTTCTTTATTATATACTCACTCAGGCTGCACGTTTTATGGGACTCCCCCCCTTAGGCACCTCCCAACACCTAAGGCCACCACCCCGCTCCCCAAATTTACCCCCAACAACAACAATAACAATAAGAAGTTAAAACGATAATATAAAATAAAAGGTTAAAACCCACACTCTATAATTTATATTTACTCCTACACCCCCACCCCCTCCCCTCTTCCCTCCCTCTCCCTCTCCTTTCTTTCTCTTAAAATTTACACCCGTTAAAAAACTTTATTTTTCTATTAAAATCTTTATTCAATCATTTAAAATTCCTTAAAATCACCTATATTTATAAATATATATTTTATTGAAATATTAAAACACGAAAATAATTAATAAATACGAATGACAATACAAAATAAAAAATAAAATAATAAAATAATATGAGAAATATAAACTATAAATATGCGTTTTATTTAATCCTAATTAATAATCCTATATCTAACCTATTTTTAAGATATATGCAATAGCTATTTCCCTACACCGACAAATATATTTTTCTTTTTATGTCAATAATATATACAATTCACTATTCCGAATATTTACTTTAGTTTATGATATTGGAATAATACTTTCTTTATTTTTAAGTTTCCAGCCAAAAGTCCGTGCTTCGGTTCCAATGTGAACTGGTAATTCTTATTTCCAGAAAGCGTGTACTTTGCCGTAACACTTTTTCCTTACGACAATCCGTTCCTTTTAGTAATGAATTTATTTTTTTTAGGTTTCTTTTCTCTATTCTTGTCTCTGGAGATTTTCGATTCTGACGCACAAGATCGTAGACAATTTCATACACATTAATTTTGGCTTTTGCAGATGATTCTAAAGATACACACTGAAATTTTTTTGGCTACAGATGCTCCTTGATCTTTTCCTTAGCCAAGATGGTATTCACCAAATGTATTTTAATACAGTATTTATGGGAATACTGGTAGGGCTGCACAGGTTTCAATGCAAGTAAACTTCCGAGTTAAGTAAATTAATCATTAATACACGATTTAATCCGCCAAAAATTATTAGTAATAACACATAAGGCCACAATTCTACGCTTTATTTGCTTCAATTATCTAAGCTGTTGCAATTGCGTTTTTGCAAATATCATCAGCTCCACAGTTCCTTGCTCGAATCCTCCCTTTTTTTTTTTTTTTTTTTTTTTTTTTTTTTTTTTTTTTTTTTTTTGTAAATATCAGTTTTAAATTATTCGTCAATCGTTGATGAAATTTATTTTATATATTTAAAAATATATTCTCAGCTTCAATAATTTTTCAAATCATTATTCACTTAATTCACTCTCTATTACTAATCCAAAGCAAATTTATCTTAATTAGAAAAAGTTACTCTCCCACATGAGTAAAATAACTGTATACTCCAAAGCATTAAACTAAATAGCAACATCATTTAATGGTCGGGAAATTCTCACTGAATGTTAGTAATACAGCGGTCTTCACCCTCTCTCGTCGTCTCCCATGCTATTGTATTATATATATATATATATATATATATATATATAGAAAAATAAGATAAAATATAAATTATAACATATATATCTCTATATATATATTATATATATATAATATTATATTATATATATATATATATATATGATATAATATATGATACTTTATAAGTCGTCCTTGTAGTAACTATCAATCACGCAAGAATGTTTACCATACTAGAACGAAACTGCCTCATTGTGTCTTGTTCATTAATTTTCGTAGTCATAAATTAACTTTTATTTAAAGGCGACCGTGGTAAAAAAAAATATTAATATTGATATATATAAATGTTTTTACTTTTTCTCCTTCTTAATTATAAATTACCATAAATATTAAAAAAATAAAATAAAATGTCTTATGGGTAACTGTTTTAAATATATTAATTTGAAATTTTAACAACCTTGACTTTAACACAAACAAATTCATAGCATTGCGTTTCGATATAAAGTATATCATATGCGATGTAAAGTATACTATATGAAGTAGTTTGATGAAAATTAAATCATTCGACCCCGTATAAATATTTTCCACACGATATGAAGTAGTTACTTGCTATTTCAGTTATTTATTAATATTATATTCAGAAGTTTCGTTAAAAATTAAAATCTAATTTAAAAATTATCATCAGCAATTTATATAAGATTTTTAAGGAATAATATAAGGTCAAACTAAATTAATTTGGTAAATGACAATTTCATCATTAGGTTATTGATTGATAGAATTGTGGTTTTTGATATAATTTTTTTTTTCCTGTGATAGGTTTAGAAAGATGTACAAAAAGATGAGATAGATTCTCGGTAAAAGCTGTCTTTTATTTAATCCCTAATCTTTGTTAAGTTGTTCAGCGAAGCAAAGTCAAAAACAAACACATCTTAATATACACTCTGCCTAGGAATACTCAATTAAATCATTAAATAATTTTCAAAATGGGTCTTTAAATCATTTTTAGCAATGTACATGTCCATGTGCCATTGTATCAAAGTAATAAGTACCTGTGTGTTATATAGGTCAGAATTTCGAGTACTCATGGATAGAAAATACTTCAATTTTGTACTTGTTCTTCTGTATATTAACATGTAGTTGGGCATTAACATGAATTTGTAGTTTATTCATCTGTTTATTTTTTATGTGGAATGTTAGTAGCGATGGAACTTCCATTACTACTAATGTTCACGACATCATTGTGACAGTAAAAACGCTTATCCTGTCAAGATAAAACGCACTAGATCTGATCATGATGTTATTTCCATAAGTTCCGATTGAACGAGTACTAATTGTAATTTTAAATGTGCTTTTACTTTATAATAGCGTGTGGTATACTACTAGAGTATAACCTACTTAACGAATGATTCATCCCGTTATTCTTCGTTGCTCAGTTATGTTTATGTGCAACCGTCTCTAAGAGTTTGAACATTAAGAACAAAAACAATACCAACGTTGATGCATATCGATTTAAAAGAAATCACACACATCATCATTCTAAACCACTACGCCCTAAGTCTTTTAAATATCTTCCAAATTATGCACGCGCCATTTATAGTTAGGCGAGAAAGCAGTTGAAATTAAGTCTTTTAAATATCTTCCAAATTATGCACGCGCCATTTATATTTAGGCGAGAAAGCAGTTTAAATCCAATATTGATTAAAAGTACACGTGAAAGCACCAATACAAAAGCTATCTGTTACCAATAGGGAGCAATAACAAGACATTGAAAGTTTTCATAAACGCATTCCTTTTTGATCCATTGATCAATATTCATTGCTCTTTGTCCTTCACAATTCTGATATACAGCATATATATATATATATATATATATATATAATATATATATATATATATATAATAATATTATATATATATAGTATATATAATATATATTATATATTATATATATATATATATGTTAATAGTTGGGAGAAAAGGGATCCTATGAAATCGATATTTTATAAAAGATGATCGATTTTATAATATTGTTGCCATTAGATACAGCCATTCCGATGTATAGTATATATATATAATATATATATATATATATATATATATATATATATATTATATTATATATATATATATATATATATATATATATATATAATATATATATATATATATATATATATACTATATATATATATATATATTTATATATATATATATATAATCAGTAATATTATATATATAAGAAGATTGGTTGTTTGAGCGGTGATCTTTCACAAGTGAAAGAATTTTCTTCGCATGGTTCGAGCATTGAAAGGGCTAGCAACCCGGTCCTTTCCATTTGCTTGTATTAACTCACTGGCGACCAGCGGTTGGAAATTTTTGCACCTAGAAGCAGAGATCTCTGCGGAGAGCTCTGGGAGAACGCAGTTTTGAGGCCTAATGGAAGAAGATGGTAGAGTTCTACTGAAAGGGCGAAACCCTACCTGAGAGTGGTTTAAACTGGGGGCGAGACGGCGTCGGAAACCATTGCGGCCGAGAAAAGATTTTTTAGAGTGCTCTAGGGTTAAGAGTTTCGGCCACCAGAAGAAGAAGACGCTGGACCAACTGACAGGGCGAAAGCCTTCCTGGGAGTTGTTTATAGAATTATATATATAATATTCTATATATTATATTATATAAT
Source organism: Trachelipus rathkii (assembly GCA_015478945.1). NCBI lineage: Eukaryota > Metazoa > Arthropoda > Malacostraca > Isopoda > Trachelipodidae > Trachelipus > Trachelipus rathkii. The sequence goes on from JABUQX010009220.1 coordinate 30,713, forward strand.
ATATAATATAATTATATATATATATATATATTATTATATATATATAAATTAAAAATTATTAAAAAAAAATATTAATTTTTTATATATATAGTTATATATATATATATATATATATGTAAATAATTTATATTTGTTATGAGCTTCTTTTAATAATATAAGTTGTGTTGTTTAATTTTTCGTTAAAGGAAAAAGTGTCGAATTCATGCAATCGATAGCGACATTCACAACATTTAAATATAAATAAAAAAAATCAATTTTTGAGGTCTTTGATATATATTATATATATATAATATATATTTATATAATATTATATATATATAATATATATATATATAATTATATTATATATATATATATTAATTACGTTTATGTTTACTTTAACATGTTAAATTAACTAAAGAATACCATGGATAGATGCACAGCGTTGCCCTAACTGGCAATGGCAGATCTAAGGTTATCTAATAAAAAGATGTATAAAGTCCTGAAAATTTGACGTTGATATATATATTAATATTATATATTATATATATATATATATATATATAATATCTATATATCATATATATATAATATATTTATATTAATATTATATATATATATATAATATATTATTTATATATATAGGGAAGGACTTGAGTGATGTAGGTGGTCTCTTCTGAAAGTCCCTATATAAGTAAATGATGAGAGTTTAAAAGTTCTGTATTCACCAACTACACCAGCAACGAGACAGGCCACTGGATATCAAAGTTATCTCTTTATGAATTCGAAACAAAGTTTCGGACTTATCTCTTTAGTAAAGTGCAGAACAAAATTCTGCAATACGTTATGTTCTTTAAAAATGAAACAAAGTTCTATTAGATATTTCTTTTAAACAACAGAGGAAACAAGTTTCCGTCTATTATTTTTTTTAATAAGCGTACACAAGGTTACTTATAAGAAAAAAATTTTTTAAATAAATTAAAATAAACGACGATTTATTCAACAAAAGTAACAAAAGTACCCTTCTGTTGAGATACTTTTTCTTCGTAGGCGAATTAGTAGTCACAGCCTTTCCTTGAATTTTGACTCTCTTGCTGAAAGCTGCGTTTTCTTTTAATTTGAAGTTTGGAGGGCCGGAGTTCTGGAGAGAGTGTATCTTTAAGTGAGTCTTCTAATTAATTTTTCTGACTGAGCATCTCAATGAGATCGGGCTTTAAATACAATATTCGTCGAACTTTATGTAAAAATTTTGCTTAGGCAAATTTTGACATAAGTTCGAACTTAAATATAAATTTCAAATTTCTTGTGAAGTGATTACATTGAGGGCGCTATAATACTTCCCACGCTAAACACGGAGTGTTTGAAATATGTTATTAAAGTTTATTATAAGATATAAAATGTAATCATCATTCCAATATGTATGGCATATTTGGAGGCATTCGAAAATGCGCACAAACATACAAAACATTTCAAATAAGAATAACAAGAAAATAATATATTATATATATATATATATTATAGTATATATAGTAATATATATAATATATATTATATTATATGATATATATATATATATTAATATATTATATATATATATATCTATATTATATAGTGAAAGTACATTCAAATTGCAAGTATAATCTGGTTATGTCCGCATGACATAAGCACACATACAACATGTGAATGCAAGAGATTACAAAATATAAACTGGAAATGATAAACAAAATTAAAATTTTAAACAATGAAAGGCACATTCAAATACTTAGCCATATTTGATTATGTCCGTTAGACATAGCAAATGTACACACA
>JABUQX010009220.1:37500-52682 GCA_015478945.1 Trachelipus rathkii
AAGATAGAAGATTCGTCAATAGAATATCATATCGGATATAAATCGGGAAGTTATGCTAATATTACGCTTGTACTCTAAAAGTTGACAGTCACTCCTCAAATTTCTCCTTTTTTATGACAAAGGTATTTGTTATGAGCAGTATCGGATGGGAAGAGATATTTGATATTGTTGGGCAGATATTGAAGAGCGAATCTGGTGTCGCTGTGTGGTGTTTAAGGATAAGTTTTCATCCGCTATGAATATTAGTTGTAGTGGAAGTTGACGTAAGATATATATTATAGGGTGTAAATATAGTAGGTAGTTATTATGGTTGTTTTGTACGGGTAGTATTATTATATAGAAGTATGTTAGGATGTATAATGTGAGATTGATATGTATTTATATCAGGTATATATTTATTATAATAGTTTAGGATAGTGTATTACTAGCTATTAGGTATCTTGTATTGATTGCGTTTAGTAACTATATAGATGACAAACGTTATAGTGAACGGGACACGGAGCGGGACTTTCTGATTTTAAAAAAATTTAACATATGGACATATTAAGATGCTCTAGGGGTGAAAAATAGAAAAAAAAAATCATTTTTATTTCAGGTTAGTTTTAGGTCGCATTTAAAAAAAAATTCCCAGGTGATTTATTTTACTCATACAGACTATTACGTCTTCCTGTGAAGTTTTTTTTTAATCCGACGTTCCTAAACCACGAGAGATAGTCAAAAAACACGAATAAAAAATTACATTTCTCCCCTAGAACATCTTTTTATGTACCATAGAGTCACCCTGTGAAAAGATTTTGAAATCCGACGTCCCGTTCCGTGTCACTCATTATTTTTCTTATAATTTCCATATATGAATATAAAATAATATATATTTATATTAATATATAGTTATATATATATAGTATAATATATATTGATATTATATTAATAATATAATAGTATATATTATATATAGTAGTATATATGATAATATATATAATGTATCGAAGTACTCCTTAATAGTTGGCTTATCCGTTAAATATCAACGACGCCGGAACGTACGTGAGGATGTGCAAAACGAATCATATAAATATGTTCTATGGTACGGGACGACATGAGACAAAAAATTTGAGAGAGTGAGTTGTAAGCAGGAGATGCAACTTTAATATATTTAATCATTCGATATGGACATCCGACCAAAATAAGAGGTCAGTTTTTAGCCCTACCTTCACACTCAATTGATGAAACTTAGAAATATTGCGTGTTTTTTGTATCGGATGCATTCCATGGGATGAATCTTCATACAGGTGAATAGTGTGTGAGAGTGTGAGAGAGTTTATCAATATGAAGAACGTAAATTTAGAATGCATTCCTTTGCTGGTTACTTATAATGGAGCAATACTACATATTAATAGCACGTCAGACATTGAAAAAAATGATACTGCGAGCGACGATTACTATAAACCTTTGTAATTGATCCCATATCACTCACAACCACAACAACAACTCACACAGTGAGAGTGTGTGCTCAAAGCTCCGACAACTGCTTGCCACTGAGTGTGAAGAGAGTGAAGAGAGAGAGTGACAGAGGAGAGAGCAAGATGAGAGATGTTCAGTGAGCAGGATGTGACAAAATACGAACGTGAGAGCGTGTGTGTGTGATATGTGTATTAGATGGTGAAGTAACAGAGAGTGACCGAAAGTGAAATGCGTAGAAGGATAAGGCAGCAGTGCATTGTGAAGTTAAACTGGTCGTCCCTGGCTGATACTAAATCCAAATGAAAAAAAATTCTTAGGAGAAATTTGCATAGTAAATGCTGAGACTTTCAAAGAAGCGAGAGTCGTTGGTGGATAATAAGGGCCTCAACACCTATATATAATGTGTGACCATAGGTGAGTCATATATAGATTTGCTGAAGAAACAGAAAAGGCTAAAGAACAAATCCAAGAAGGAGCTCACTAGTAATACAACACACTAATATATATACGTGATCACACTTCTCAAGTGTGGAAATGAATATAGAACTTTTTTAAAATCCGGAACGGCACGTTACTGGTAGAATCACCAACTAAACTACTAAAGCGAGATCTAAGACCATTTCTTCGAAAACTTTGAGCGATGATATTAAATATTTCAAAGACTCTCGTATATCAATGTTTGACAATTTACTTACAAAGTCTAGATAGTGACTGCGATAGTGAATCATCTGTAGATTCATCCTCTATATAATGAACTCGGAACTTTACAAAAATATTTCAAAAGGACAAGAGTATAAGAACAATTGATTTCGACCATTAAACATTTTGGAAGGAAAAGGAGGCTTTGTTCTAACTACTTAGTAAAGGTAGCTAAAGTTTTCTTGCTATCCGCAACAATTGGTTTGAAAAGAAAGACTTTTCCAAAAGCTGGGCGATTTATAGCCGATACGAAGACAAGAATTAATTCGAAAAGTGTTGAATAATTAATATTGGTATAAATTAGAAATCTAAATCTCTTTAATAACTGAATACGTCTAATCAAGGTCTACTCAGTTAGTTATTATATATATATATAATATAGTATATATATAATATATATATATGATATATATATAGTTTATATATATATATAGATTATATTAATATATAGTATATAGTATGGTAGTATAGTAATATATATATATATAATTTATGGGTAATTGCTATTAGTATCTAAATAGTCTCAGGATATATATTTATATATATATATATATATATATATATTATATATATATATATGAATATTATATATAAATTATATATAAATATATATAATATAATTGAAAATGCCGTTAGGATATAACAAATCTACAGGATATATATATATAGTAAATATATATATATATATATATATATTATATATATATATGAATGTAATATATATATATATATATCATATATTTATCGTTATATATATATATATATATAATATATATTTTATTAATATTATCTATATATAATATGATATTATTATATATATATAGTATATAATGATATATTAAATTAATAATATATATATATATTATATAGTATACTATAATATATAGATAATATATAGTATATTATATAATAGAATTATATATATGGTTTATAATACATATATATATATAATTTATATATATATATATTATACTATAAGTATATAATATTATATATATATATATATATTATACTATATATATATATATATATATATATATATGAATAATTATATGGTTGTAAGAGTACATAAATAGTGATAAAATATCGAATTCTTTGTTATTCCTTCTGAATTCCTTCAACAGCACTACAATTTGTACAGTCACAGTGGCTATGGTAAGAGGTGCGGTGCGTGTGCTACACTTTTGGTGCTGGGGCGGTGCGTGCGCCAAACATGGTACTGGTGCGGTGGCGTGCGGTGGCGCCTAATGTTAAACTCGTGGTGGGTGCGGTGCTTGGTCTGCAACAGCTGGTGCGGTGCGGTGGCGGGTGCCAAAAATACCGGGTGCTGCTGCCACCTAATATAGTATTATTATATAGTTAATAACTATATAGTATATAGTATATAGCATAGTATAAGTATTATATATTATATATAATATGATATAAATATATATATAATATGTGATTATATATATAAGTAATATAATATATTAATATATATTATATATATTAATTTAAGGTATAATATATAATATTATATATTATATATAATTATATAATATATATATATATATATATATATATTATATATATATATTATATATACGTATATATATATGTTAATATATATATTATTATATAGTATATATATATTTAATATATATTTGTATATAGATTGTTGAAAGTAAATATAGATATGATTATCTAGTGATGGTAGTTTGTTTAACATATAATGATTAGTATATCATATAATATATGATTGTATATATAGATTATACTATATATCTAGTTTATTAATATTATATATCAACTATAGATATATATATAGTGTATTTAGTATATAATGATATAGAATTTAAGAAAATATATTATATGTGAATATATAATAGTATAATAATATATATCACTATATGTATACCGTTAGTACTATTGGATCAGATAGATTATAGAGTGCATAGATATATATATAATACTGATGATACGTTATAATACTATTATGTTGATGGGATACTAATATGTTCTGTGATGGTAATATAACCGGATATAGTAGTATATAGTCTATAATGGATCTTTGATAATATATATAGTGTATATAATATATACATGATATTATATATTATATTATATTATATATATATTTTATCATAATATATATCATATATATATATATATATGTAAATTATATTTATATATATATCATAGTATTATGATTTATATATATATATACTATTAGTATATATATATATTATATATGATATCTATATATAATATATAATATATATATATATATAATACTTATCGTTTATTATAATATATATATTTATATACAATATCGTTGAGGTATTATTAAAGCTATTTTTGTGTATGTTTTATATATAATTAGCAGTTATTTAATGATTTATGATATATATATATATGAGTATAGTATTTATTATTTATATGTAATTTTTTAATATGATGAGATATGAGCGTTGGAAAATATTACAAGTCCTAATCAAACAAGCAAAAATAACCTCTGCATTGTCGAAGGTTTTGTTGTTAGTTACCAACGATGAAGTTTATTTTGAGAGCAGATTGATTTCAACTCAGATTAGAATTGTATTTTTCTTCCTCTAAAAAGTACACACAACATGACCTCCGGGAGTGACTCGAACACAAAAGCGATTTCTGATTGAGTCAGACGCGTATACCGATTGCGCCACGGGGCCCTAAATAAGAAGCAAGTTTTTTATTATGAAATTACTAATACATACATACAATGAATATATATATATATATTAATATATATATATATAATAGTATAATATATAGTATATATAGATATATAAATACTAAAGTATATATACTATATATATGAATATATATATAGCTATTATTCATTATTATTATTTTATTATTATTATTATTAGATAAATGTATATGCGAATAAAATTAAAAAATATCGCACCTTCTTCCATTCTTAAAAAACACACTATGCATTTACTATGCTGTCCTCTATCACGTAACCACAGGTAACTCAGCAGTCCATCCTGTAATTGTATTTCAAAAGCGTTTATTCGACTAATTAGCTATAAAAGAGACTTTTAAGCATACGTACCTGTTCAAAAAATTAAGCCATTGCTCTTTAAAGACTTACTTAAAATATATCTACATATAAGAAATACATAAAATTACCCATAAGCAATGTTTGTGAGTTGTTGCTACAACTCGTCACTCAATACCAAGAGGAGACGAGGCAAATGAATTAATTGTACGAATATATGCATCATAGAACGCTCCCTTTGAAGAATAAATAAAAAAGTACTCATTGCGTCAGCCACAAAAAGCAGCTAAGCTTTACAACTTAATGCCACAAGACATTAAAACCGAAAACTCTATTAAGTAAAAAAAAATTATCTAAATAAATATTAATAAATAGCAAACCCAGCTATTTAACTTTTGTAAAATCTGACTATTATTTTTATTACTATTATTATTAATATTATTACTATTGATTAATTATATTATTGTATTATTAGTTATTATTATTATTATTAGTTATATTATTATTATTTTATTATGATTATTATATTATTATTATTTATTATTATTATTATTATTATAAACTTTTAAATATCTTATTATTATTATTATTAATATTATTATTATTATTATTATTATTATTATTATTATTATTATTATTATTATTATTATTATTATTATTATTATTATTATTGATTATTATTATTAGTAGTTAGTAGTAGTATAGTAGTTAAGTAGTAGTAGGTTATAGTTAGTAATGAATGTTTCATTGAATATAATTATTATATTATTATTATTTATTATTATTAATTATTATTATTATGTATTATATATTGGGTTTTATTATTATATTATGTTTTTATTATTATTATTATATTATTATTATTATTTTATTATTAGTTATTATCATCATTATATATATTATTATTATTATTATTATTATTTATTATTATTATTATTATTATTATTTATTATTATTATTTATTATTCTTGTTATTTGTTATTGTTATAATTATTGTTATTGATTATTATTATTATTACTTATTTTATTATATATTAGTTATTATTATTATTATTATTAGTTTGTATTATTATTATATATTATTATTAATTTATAGTATTATTGATTATAATTGATTATTAGTTGATTTTCATTTAATAGTATGTTAAGAATTTTTCTTTTATTTTTTCATTTTTATTATTTTTATTATTTTTATTATTTTTATTATTTTTATTATTTTTATATTATTAGTTATTATTATTATTATTATTGATTATTAATTATATATTATTATTATTTATTATTATTATTATTATATTCATTAGTAATATTGATTATTATTATTATTATGTATTTTATTATTATGTATTTTAATGAAATATTTGATTATATTATTATGTTTAATATTATTATATTATTATTATTAATTATTATTATTATATATTATATATTTTATATTATTTTATTATATTATATTATAATTATTGATTATATTATATTTATTATTATTATATTATATTTATTCATCTTATTATTAATTATATTATTGTATTTTTCTTTATTTTCCTAATTTCTATATTTTTATTTTTATTTCTTATTTGATCATTATTTTCTTATTTTCTTGATTCTATTTTATCATTTCTTACGTTTATTATAACCATTAGAAGTTGTTATTACTATTAGTTATTATTATTATATTGATTAATTATTATTATTATTATATATTATTATTATTCATTATTTATTTTATATTATTTATTATTATTATTATTATTATTATTATTATATATATTATTATTATTTTGATTTTATTTATCTAATTATTATTTATTATTATTAACAATAAGCTCTTTCCTGCAAACAAATAACAAAGTTATCTCTGAAGCCTCATAAATATAAAACGCACTTTTATACTTTTGTAAAATCTGACATTTTAATTATCTTAACAAAAACCATCTCGAGAATCGAGGAAATGAAATGCTATGCGGTCAATTTCACGTTCATTAAACAAAAACACAACTCTACATAAAAATTTTATTAAAAGAGTATACTTAATGACATATGTGATTCGAAATCGGTCTTCAACACAAAAAAAATTAAATGATACCCATTAACATACCTTTTTTGGCGGATTTTCTAGCATTGGCCGGGTAGGAGTCGAGTCGGCAAGTGGCATTATTAACGGACATTTTAACCGTCACATACAGAAAACATAAAAATTGAAGAATTAAAAAATAGGTATGAATAGTTACAAACAACACAACGAATAGGCAAGGAATTAAGCTCCTACTCTCTCACTCACATAGGGCAACTTAGATGCCGAAGTTTCCTGAACGAGGGATTTTTGCCACTATTTTAAGACACACGAAGGGCAGAAACTTGATTGAAATATCAACTCGACAGGTCCTGACGTATTGTAATGGTTCATCAATAAAAGCCCGACTTTCAGAGTGTCCGACTGGATATACAAACACTGTAAAAAAGAAATTTCACACATTAGCCGCTCTTTATAACAAAAATTGATTACATATACTCTCCCACGAATTAGAGTATGAAAAAAGTTACCCTCTATCAAAGATTTCTGATACCTTTATCGAAAAACTCTCGGTCCGATGTCAGATCCTACAAACTGGTAAATCTTTGAAAATTTAGTCCATGCAACTTACTATTTATCTTTGCATAAAATGGGCTATAATCACAAAATCAGTTTGTGTCAACCAAAAACGCAACACAGAGTGCTCTGGTATCTTAGATAAAACTAATACAAGCACAAACTGAAAAACAACATGTGTACTCTGTTACTTTAGCATTTCTCGAAGCATCTTCGATTTAGTTCACACAAACTACTCTCTAAGCAAATTAGAGAGACTTGGTATCACAAATGGTCACTACATGTTTCAGTCTTACTACTGAACTCGAGACACATAGTTCATTTAGGAACACATTCATCTCACTGTGCCTTCGAAATTTCCAGTGGTCCCTCAAGGCTCTATATCTTGGGCCGCTATTCTTAATATTAATATAATGACTTCAAATTGTTCACAGTTCAATTACCCTCTCCATATGCTGATGACACTGCAATTTTAATATCAGACCGTAAAATTAAATAATGCCTTAAAGTAAATAATGAAATTAAAACATTATAAGCATGTAGACAACAGCTCTCCTAAATTACCAAAACAAATACCTAGTAATAACAAAGTCAAAAAGAACCCTGTTCAACTAAATGTAAGAGCAAAAAGATATAACTATATCTGCCAAGTTAATAGCTGTTATCCTTGATGACAAGCTTTCATCTTCAAAGAACAGAGTAAAATGTCTCATTAGCACATTGTCCATGCTTAACTATGACATTCTAGAAAGGAATTTTGTGTCAAATATATTTAAAAACCTTACCTGATAGTTTGTGTATCTCACTCTACGTCATAGGTTGGTGCTTTCCAGTTTGGGGTTTGCAAGGTGAAATACCGTGCTACAGACCTAATTGTTATGCAAAAGATAATAATTCGTGTAATATCAGGTCCCACCGAAACTAACGTGAACACACAACCCCACTAAAAGATTGGATACTAAAACTTAATATTAATTAATAACTTAACAGTCAGTAGTCACATCTTTAAATTCACAAATTGAACTGAAAATGATCTTTTGACTAACATACTTGTACAAAACCAAACGTTAAGAACAACAATCTCCGTAGCACAAATCCCCATACCTTAGACAAAGCAAAATTACACCCTAACGAAATCGCGGAGGGCCTTCTCATATAAGGGCATAGAATGTGGAATAATTTTCCCTATAAGTGTACAGGAGTCAATCCATGCCATGGGTCGTTCTGAAAGTCAGAACTTCTTATTACTAGATATAACGATATGACATGTCCTCCTCGTTGGTATATTTCTACGATAATGGTGACGATCTATAGCATCATTAATAATTTCTTTAGCTCTCATAATTCTCTGCTTAGAATTTAAGAAGTCATGATAATAGGGCGGTTGATGTTGATGATACCAATATATACCAATATTATTACGTATTGATTATTATTTTATTATTATGTATTTTGCATTATTATTATATTATTATATGTATTATTATTATTGTTATTAATTGAATTAATTATTATTATTAGATGTAGTTATAATAGATAATTTATTAATATTTGTGTATTTATTTTTTATTAAGTTATAAATATTACTTATATTATTATAAGTACTACTAGTTGTCTGATCGATTGATTTATTGATTGATTATTATTATTATTATTATTATTAATTATTAATTATTATATATCTTTATTTTATTATTTATTGTTTATTATATTATTATTATTATGGTTACTTTGTTATTATATTATTATTTATTATTAATTATTATTATAATTATTATATTATTATTAAATATATTACTATTATTCTTATTATATTATTATTATTATTATTATTATTATTATTATTATTATTATTATTATTATTATTATTATTATTATTATTAATTATTATTATATATTATTATTATATATTATTATTATTTATTATTTTCATTAATATCTGATGATTATTAGTATTTGCCACATCAAATATTATTTTGATATATAGATATTATGCATTTTATTATTATTATATAATTATTATTTTATTATTATTTATTATTATTATTATTTTATTATTGATTATTATTTTAGTTATTAATTATTATATTATTATTATTATTAGTACTTGTTTATTTAATAATGTTATAATGTGAAGTGTTTATTATCATTAATATTTTTAGTTTTAGTTTTTAATTATTAATTATTATTATTATTATTATTATTATATTATTTATTATTATTATTATATTATATTATTATTACTATATTTTATTATTATTATTACATCATTATTTATGATATTTTTTTATTATTATTATTTTGATTGATTATTATAATCATTATATATTATTATTATTATTATTATTATTATTATTATTATTATTACCATTGATATATTATGATTATATATCTATATTGATTTATATATTATTATATTATTTCTATTTTATTATTATTATATTATATATATTATTATTGTATATTATATTATTATATTATTATTATTTTATTATTAATTCATTATTATCAATTAATATTATATTAACACATTTTTAGTATTATTATCTATTATTTACTATTATTATTATTATTATGATTATTATTATTATTTATTATTAAATTATTATTTTATTTATTATATGATTATTTATTATTATTCATTATTATTATTTTATTATTATACTATGTTTTTTGTTATTAAAATATTATTATAATCATTATTATTATATTATTATTTATTTTTATTATTATTATATTATTTTATCATTATATTATTATTATATTATTATTAATTAGTGATTATATATTATTATTCTATTATTAATTTGGCTCATATGGAGCGAAAGACGTCCCTAGTAGCCCTTTTTCATATTATATATTCTTTATATTAATCTTATAGTAATGCATAATTTGTATTATTTATTGAGAATAAAGTATTTTTGATTTTGATTTTTTTGATTTTTGATTATTATTTTATGTTAATGCTATTATTGCCGTTATTATATTATTAATATTAAACTTATTCTATTATATTATAAATATTATTATTAATATTGTTTTGTTGATCGTATATTATTTTCCTAATATTATGTATTCTAATTGTATTAAAATTGGTTTTTGGATTACATTAAGCTCAATTCATACACCATTGTGGAACAATTTGATATAGCTTATATTATATTATTACATTAAGTATCACACAACAGATGTGTGTGTAGATCAGTAGACCCCTTTTCATAAATCGTATTTCATTAAGTTTTGTATGACACCAAAAATATTACAACTGTGTGTTAAACTTAATTTTGTAATTTGCATATTTTCTGAATAAAGCATTTTTGAATTTTATTATTATTATTTTATATTTTTATATTAATTCATGATTATGATGATATTATATTATTAATTAATTATTATTATTATATTTATTATTATTGTGGTGTACGTTATTTATTATATATTATTTGTTATTATTTTTGTTATTGTTATTGTTATTGATTATATTATTATTATATTATTATAATATTATTATATTATTATTTATAATTATTATTATTATTATCTATTCTTATTATTATTATGTATTATTATTATATATAATATATATATATATATATATATATATATATATATATATTATAATATATATATATATATAGTATAATTATATATTAGCTGGCCCTTATTTGACGGTACATATCAAATATTTCTTTTTTATATAGCTCTCACTCATAAATTGATCACTTGTCCTCAGAAAACTGATGTGATTAAACTTTTTGCATTTTGATAATATTCTAGAAGGTATTGCAGAGGGTTGCCGAGTTCTCATCTCACACATCACATATTATATTTATTTTTTTAATAAGAAGTGATTTTTGTCACTCAGCTCCAGTCCGCCAAACGTCCATTTCTGCTCAGGCAGGAATGTACAGATGCACTCGCTCATTGTTCCTGGGTAATGAGGTCTTTTACGACAATCTGGGTAGAGGCTCTGAGCCAGAGATACTTTGCAATAGGAATTACAGTTGTTCTCTGTCGTAAGAGTCCAATTTATGCGACCTGCATAAGTGACTCAAGTTCTGCTTGTAATATTAATAATTAAAGTCTTTACGATTGCTGTAGCAGATGAAACCCTCTTTATATCACACACCGGAGCTTCATTTAGAAAGCTGGTGTTCAGTAGAAACTTATTGAATAACTTTCAATGTCTTCGGAGTTACGAAATCTTCCAGGTTTTTATCTTTTATGAGAAGCTGTATGCAGTGATAGAAAAATGATTGTTTACTTTATAATATGTATGAAATATTTGCCGCCATTTTGGATTAAAAATCTACAATAAAATTCAGAGTTCCAATAATTCTCAATGATACTCTCTTTTTTAGCCCAATACGTTGTTTGAGGCTCCTTAGGCAGTCTCATATGTTTCATGTTGACTTACGCAAAATAGCTTTTATTAGTGGTTGTACTGCTTTGAAGTGCTAAAAAATTAACTTATTCTTTCTTTCTTTGCATATGCATTAAGGCGTCAAAGATAAGTTTTGTGTGGTAGTATTCCGGAAGAGTCTAAGACTCTGTAAAGGTTCTCTTTGCGATAAGAAACGGTACTCAAGGAAAGGACGAGAAATGATTTGCTGAAAAATCACTTAAGATCGAAGCACAAAGAACAGTTTGAAGATGTAACATAAAAAGAGCGCAAAAGAAGATAAATCAAAGAAAAAAAAACTGTGCTCAGAAATGAAACTATTATTGAAAAAAGTGATTCTTCATGTTATAATAAGTGGATACAACTCGATAACAAATCTAAGGAGTTAAACATATAGCGAAATATATGTGATAGTTTGTCTACCATTCAACCATGTGTGGATTTTGAATTATAGATATTTGCGGAAGTTGTTCCGAATACAAACTGAGGCAAGGAATTTCTTGCTGTTCCTGATTATGCAATAAATATATGAATTGATTTAATAAAATTAAAACAATAAATAATGATTGGCAATAATAATACAATAAATTTGCTTTTACTACAGATGTATGGTCAGACATTAGGTAGGGGGTCATCATGGAGCTGACTGTAATAACATTATCAATAAGAAGTTGAGAGAATTAAGCTTGTATTAGGTGCTCTACCTTAGAAGATTGCACACAGGAAATACATTTCATAAAATTTTACGATGTGAAGAAACTGGAGACATTGAGGGAAATGTTCATTGCATAGATACTTGATTCTGAGCAAACGACATGAAAAAATTCACTTTTTCTTCTGGGATAAATTAATTTGATTATTAGTAGCATAAAATATAGTTAATGAATTAAAAGTGAAATAGACTCACAAAGAAAATAACAACCTTATTAATTAAATTGGACATTTCCAGTCATTTCCATTATCCAACCATGACTCAAGAAGAGTTAAAGAAAATTCAAGAGAGGCTTTGAATACGTGAATCAAACCTTGTATATGATTCATCTAAAAGATGGAGAGGAACTTTGCATATGTTAAAAAGAACAGAGGAATTGAGAGTCTCTTTATTTGTATGCTGCTGACAAATCCAAAATACCTGTCCTTAACAATTTAGTGAATAGTATTGTCTGGAGTGAAATCTCTAGACCTTGAGAGAAACAACAGAAAATCTACGAATCACATCTACAAAATTATGGATGTCGTATACTTTTATAGTTAGCCTTAAAACCGCACTTGGGGAAACTATGTGATAAACCTGAAACATCTTAATAATTCAGTCATTGCTTGATGATTAAGAGAAGGAAAATAAGTGATAAGTTATCTTGCACAAACTCTTAAAAAACGGAACTTAACAGAGGATTTAATGGACTTGAAAATAAAGATATGTATAAAGTAACAACATATCTTAAATCCAAGGAATAAAGGTAAATTTTTTCGTCAGCAAAAATAACTGATGAAGTAAAATATTCTCTACCTCACTTGTAACGACATAAAATTTGAAAATTAATATTTGGAGGATACTGAACCATAAAGAAAACGAAAGTAAGATTCTTCACCAACACTTTGTTCCAGTGAAAGCTCATCACTAACTGAGACTCAGAGCATAAATCTTGCTTAAAGTAGTAACTAGGAAGAGGAGATTATCACAAGAAGCACATTACTGGACTTTATAGAAAAGTATCACAAAGAAAAAAGACTGGGTCCGCTGGTAAATGCTAAAATGGTGGAGTATAAATGCAAAGAGTATCCAAAGTTCTTGCACATAAAGCTTAACGCTGCCTCCAGCAGTGTTTCCAGTTTACAACTTTTAGTAGCGCTAATGCCTATCTATAACCAGTTTCTGTAGTTGTAATGTTTGGTGGTTGATCTGTTCTACATTTCGACTCTATGTTTCGAAATCCTTATCAATAATCTTTTGCTGTCTTTTTGATTAATAGGAGTAATTATAAGTTTAAATTAACTATAATTTTCTTCAATTTCAAAAGGTAAATTATTTGCGTTCTTCAAATTGGCCATCTTTCCCTTCTAAATAATAATTGAAAGTTATATATATAGGATATAATATATATATTAAATATATATAAAGGATATATATATATATATAATATATATATTATATATATATATATATATAATATATATATATATATTTCCAAATTATTTATCAATGGAATTTGAAGTTTAGTTATCTTACTTCTCTTCTTCACAGCTAGGTAGTTTAATGGGATTGCTTGTTTCTTTCGTGATGACTTCGTTAGGTTGAAAGACCGTACGCTACTTACGCTAGTCGTTCTCGCTACGAAGACGTCTCCACACTTTTTTAAAGCTTAAATTAAGAGGTTAAAGAAAATAAAATGCCATAACATTGATTTAGAATATTAAAAATCCACTATACATAAATACAAAAACTTTAGTTGCATATTCGCAACAGTAATGAATTTTTAAGGCAAAAGCTATATGTACCAATTCTGCGTTTCAGCAATCACACACCACACACTACACACACACACCCACACACACACACACCTACACACATATACACACACACACACACAAACACACACCATTGTACACACACACTCACACATCGTACGCGCCGCACACTAGATATGGTATAGTAAATTAAATTATATATCTTTACTATATATATATATATATATACTAATATATATATAGTATATATATATAGTAGATATATAGATATTATAAATATATTATAAATATTATATATAGTTATATTATTATATAATATATATATATATTATATATATATATAATATATTATATATAATATTATATATAATATATAATATAGTTATATGATATATTAAATATATATGTAGAATTTTGTAGATGAGA
Organism: Trachelipus rathkii; assembly: GCA_015478945.1. Taxonomy (NCBI): domain Eukaryota; kingdom Metazoa; phylum Arthropoda; class Malacostraca; order Isopoda; family Trachelipodidae; genus Trachelipus; species Trachelipus rathkii. The sequence goes on from JABUQX010009220.1 coordinate 52,570, forward strand.
ATCAGCTGATTTCAGCGTACTTAGAGAAGTGCCAATATAATTATATTATTATTTCTAGATTATTATTATTATTATTATTATTATTATTCGTATTGATTATTATTATTATTTTA
>JABUQX010009221.1:5000-20000 GCA_015478945.1 Trachelipus rathkii
ATGCATAATGGAAGTGCTGATTTAAACCACAATTATTTAAGGTCAGTTATGGGCACAATGGCAGAACAGCTGGACTGGGAACAACAAAACGGGAGTTTTCTGGGGATGACGGTTCACTGATTTAAATTTGAATACTTTGAATAGAGAGAAGTCTTCGCCTGTTGAGTTATCAGTTTCTCAGACCAGCAGAGTCCTAGCCACCAATATTACGGATATTCATCAACATTTTGGCATTGAGCAAAGGTCAGTAAAAATCACTATGAAATAATAACTAATGCTGAAAAAAATTATAACGCCAAAATATAATGTCAACTAATTAAAAAATTTTATGTTCAGATTTAACATTTTTTCCTTATTATTTTTGGAGTTTAATTTTTTTCAGCATTAAGTTTTTATTTCATATTTCGGAAAAGAGGAGGAGGTCAATTCTGGTCTATCTATCAGCAGTTCCATTGCCAGCCACCCCTGCGGGAGATGGGTCCAACAGAGCGAAATTTATTTCGTGTCGAAGAAATTGTTGTACAGTGGATGCCATTGTGATTTTAGAGTAATGTGATTTGAGCGCTAGGAATAAATGACTTAAGTGTGCTCTTTGTTAAGCAACAAAATTTGAGAAAGTACAATTATCATAGCGATTAGTTCTGCAGTAAAAATTGAAACATGAGGGTATTGGAGAGGTTGTGGATCGAAAAGATAGCAAACGCACCTAAGTCGTCCCCTGTTTTAGGCAGTCAGAAAAACTGAAGTGGATCCCAATTGAACTGCAAAGTGAGACATGAACGATTCCTTTAGCAAGGCGGCTCGGTGTCTGAATTTGGTAAGAGATGTCAGGATCTGACATATGGGGGGATCAGGGAATAGCAGAGGTGTATAACCTTCATCGAATGAGAAAGGTAACACCTTTTTCAAAGGGATGTTGAGGGAGTTATGAATGCTATAAACTATTTGCAAATGGCCAGTAAGGAGAATTATGAGGTAACTCTCTCAGAATCATGTGAGAGCAGGCGGTATTGTGGTTTGAAAGCTAAGATAACATGTATATGATATATTCCATTAGCAGAGAGGAGAGAGAGAGAGAGAGAGAGAGAGAGAGAGAGAGAGAGAGAGAGAGAGAGAGAGAGAGAGAGAGAGAGAGAGAGAGAGGAGAGAGCGGGTATTACATCGGCTTCAACTACTCAGCTCACTTGGGAGGACGATCGGAGTAGAATTTGGAAGGCCTGACCATATACTTGGCAGCTGTTGGCTAACTTTGATTTGATTAGGGCGATGTGGAGATGTGAAAGGGACTTGTGGTTAACGCCCTTCTTTTCCGGAATAATAATGTTGAAAGTTTTGATGGGTAAGAAATGGAAGCAATGGAGTTACCATACTGTGAAATGTTCTCAATAGGTAGTTGAATTTGACGTTAAAGAAATGAAAGCCTAGCATCGGAAATGAATAACGCCAAGTTGTTAATTCTCAGCGTTGTGTCATAATCTTTTTCAAGGTCAAAAAAGATACCAAGAATCATCGCGCCAGTTGAGAAAGCTTTCTGAATATCGTGATCCAACCTTAATAAAGGATCCGCGGTCGAACGATTTTTCGCGGAAACTAAACTAGAAGTTTTAAAATCCCTGCGACTTTCTAGAACAAGGAGAAGGTGGTTTGAAGCCATTTTTTTCATTATTTTGCAAGTATGGAAAGTCAGAGTAATCCGTTAACTTTGTATCTTTCCTGGATTTGGGAATAGGGATTACCAAATGTGTTTTCCAACAGGATGAAAAAGAGGAATCGACCTATATTCTGTTTTCTCCCTATTAGATTTCGCACACTCTTGGAAACGCGAAGGGGTTGCCAATTTCCTTCCCACGGAAGACCGCAGGGTGCAAGTTTCTTCTGCTGTGGTGATGACCGCGTCAATGGTCGGAAACTGCTCATTGAAAGGATAAAGTGGGAGAGTTGTGGCCTGATAACAAGGCCGCCGCTTGATCATAACGTAAGCGAGGATGAGGTTCTAATATTGGGCTAGGTCTGAGTTCATATAAGACTATCAGGTAATGGTCACTACAGTATAAATAATCGAAGTGAGACTATTTGAAGCGATCTATAAGAGAGTAGGAGCAAGGAGGGAAATCTACACATTTAGAGGTATGTGTATCTAAACCTTCATAGGTAGGGAGGTCAATGCTAGACATCCCAGGAAAAAGAGGGTTAGGAGATCAAGAAGTCACCCTGTAGTGGGTAACGAAGATTAAAATTTTCTAATATGACAACTGGAGGGGAAAGCTGCTTAAAAAGACGGAATAAGTCTGCCTTGGCGAATTCACTACTGGGAGACAAGTAGATTGAACAGACAGTGAATTCTGTGGACATATGAACTACTGCTAAAATTGCTGGATATATAGTTCGAAATGGAACCGGTGAATAAGGTACAGACTAATGAATGAGAATTCCGGCGATTTACATATCGTGTTAACCTTGTTCTATAGATGTAGTGACAACCTATATTTCGATGGATGGAAGAGGTCGCGATGGCATAGTTGAAGATCCTGCAAACATATACAGTTAGGTATGCATAAATTTATCAGTTGAACAAGTTCTTAAAAATTCTAATAGTAGCCACGACAATTCCATGGAAGGAAGGTGGCCAAATTGTGTTGCTCTGAGTACTATAAAGATAGTCTTATGTGGCTTAGCAGCAATATCAGAAGAAGAATCGGTTGGGGTGGAGAGCCTGAAGAGTGGGATCTGATGGGAAAGAGCTGTAAATCCAGGTGGTAAGGAAAAGTCGTTCAACAGTGACTTGGGCTGTACGATCTGTTTCGAAGGGGTGTTTCCTGTGATATTTGGTGGAGGGGCTTCGCCATGAATTTGAGGCAAGTTGAGTTTGACCATGTCCACATTACTGTGTGGATGCAGTTTGTCGCTGGGAGAACAATCAGAAAGCTCATAATTAGAAGTGGAAGCGATGTCAGTTTCCACTGAGCAAGCAATTTCAAAACTGGGTGGAACGTATGGGGCTGATTCCAACGAGACAGTGTAGGAAGGTGTTACCTTTTTGCTTCACCTCTTTGTGATGGCATTGGATTTGTGAGGTTATGATTCAATATAGAATTCGTTCGGTTAATATGGAAAGCAGTCGTTGATGGGAGAGTTGAAGGGACACTCAATGGTTCCCAGAGATTCTGCAAAGCACGAAAGTCAAGGAATTTTGGCCCAGTCAATGAGCCATGAGGTGGGTGACTTTGAAAAGCTGGACAATCTGAGTTAGGATGGAAGATCTCTGGGTCCCTTTACATGAAGTCGGCTGCAGTAGAACGCTTAGAGCGTTTGCGGTGTTTTTGAATAGTTTTTCATTCACCTCTCTCTCAGAAGGGCAAAAAGTGTTAGAAGGAGGGGAACTGTCATACCAAGCTCCATTTGTTGGAATTGAAATTCATTTCATCTGGTAGGGATAGAATTCTTTAGGAAACTCGAAAGAAGAGTTGGGGAGAATTAAGAAGAGCTGAAATAATTCATCAAACTATCAGCTGTGGCTGATTGGGCACAATCTATTGATGGAGCTTGGTATGACAGTTCCCCTCCTTCTAACACTTTTTGCCCTTCTGAGAAAAAGGTGATTGGAAAACTGTTCAAGCAAACACCGCAAACTCTCTAAGCGTTCTGCTGCAGCCGACGTCATGAAAGGGGACCCAGAGGTCTCCCATCCTACCTCAAATAGTCCAGCCTTTCAAAGTCACCCACCTCATGGCTCATTAACAAAACCAAAATTCCTCGTCTTTTTTGCTTCACAAAATCTCTGGAAACCTCTGAGTGTCCCTTCCCTATTCCATCAGGGACTGCTTTCCATATTAACCGAACGAATTCTATATTGAATCATAACCTCACAAATCCAATGCCATCACAAAGAGGTGAAGCAAAAAGGTAACACCTTCCTACACTGTCTCGTTGGAATCAGCCCCATACGTTCCACCCAGTTTTGAAATTGCTTGCTCAGTGGAAACTGACATAGTTCCCACTCCTAATTATGAGCTTTCTGATAGGAATTTGAACGACCAGTTCTATCCACACAGTAAGGTAGACAAGATCAAACTCAACTTGCCTCAAATTCATGGCGAAGCCCCTCCACCAAATACCAATGGAAACTCTACCTCCCGAAATAGATCGTACAACCCAGGTCACTGTTGAACGACTATTCCTTACCACCTAGATTTACTGCTCCTCGTCAGTCCACACTCCCTAGTATAAAAGGTAATGTTTCCTCTTCAGAAACAGCAACCAGCCACATAAGACTATCTTTATAGTACTCAGAGCAACACAATTTGGCCACCTTCCTTCCATGGAATTGTCGTGGCTACTATTAGAATTTTTAAGAACTTGTTCAACTGTTAAATTTATGCGAACCAAAGTACATAGGTCCGCAGAAATTCAGACTATGCCAACGTGACCTCCAACCATCAGCATATAAATTGCCTTTTCTATGGAACAGGGTGAAAACGATATACAGGGCGCCGGCATTCTCATTCATTAGTCTGTACCTTATTCACCGGTTCCATTTCGAACTATATATCCAGCAATTTTAGCAGTAGTTCATATGTCCACAGAATTCACTGTCTGTTCAATCTACTTGTCTCCCAGTAGTGAATTCGCCAAGGCAGACTTAGTCAGTCTTTTTAAGCAGATTCCCCTCCAGTTTTGATACTAGGAGATTTCAAAATTCGTAACCAACTATGGGGCGACTCCTTGATCTCCTAACCCTCTTTTTCCTGGGATGTCTAGCATTGACCTCCCTACCTATGAAGGTTTAGATACACATACCTCTAAATGTGTAGATTTCCCTCCTTGCTCCTACTCTCTTATAGATCGCTTCAAATAGTCTCACTTCGATTATTTATACTGTAGTGACCATTACCTGATAGTCTTATATGAACTCAGACCTAGCCCAATATTAGAACCTCATCCTCGCTTACGTTATGATCAAGCGGCGGCCTTGTTATCAGGCCACAACTCTCCCACTTTATCCTTTCAATGAGCAGTTTCCGACCATTGACGCGGTCATCACCACAGCAGAAGAAACTTGCACCCTGCGGTCTTCCGTGGGAAGGAAATTGGCAACCCCTTCGCGTTTCCAAGAGTGTGCGAAATCTAATAGGGAGAAAACAGAATATAGGTCGATTCCTCTTTTTCATCCTGTTGGAAAACACATTTGGTAATCCCTATTCCCAAATCCAGGAAAGATACAAAGTTAACGGATTACTCTGACTTTCCATACTTGCAAAATAATGAAAAAAATGGCTTCAAACCACCTTCTCCTTGTTCTAGAAAGTCGCAGGGATTTTAAAACTTCTAGTTTAGTTTCCGCGAAAAATCGTTCGACCGCGGATCCTTTATTAAGGTTGGATCACGATATTCAGAAAGCTTTCTCAACTGGCGCGATGATTCTTGGTATCTTTTTTGACCTTGAAAAAGATTATGACACAACGCTGAGAATTAACAACTTGGCGTTATTCATTTCCGATGCTAGGCTTTCATTTCTTTAACGTCAAATTCAACTACCTATTGAGAACATTTCACAGTATGGTAACTCCATTGCTTCCATTTCTTACCCATCAAAACTTTCAACATTATTATTCCGGAAAAGAAGGGCGTTAACCACAAGTCCCTTTCACATCTCCACATCGCCCTAATCAAATCAAAGTTAGCCAACAGCTGCCAAGTATATGGTCAGGCCTTCCAAATTCTACTCCGATCGTCCTCCCAAGTGAGCTGAGTAGTTGAAGCCGATGTAATACCGCTCTCTCTCTCTCTCTCTCTCTCTCTCTCTCTCTCTTCGCTCTCCTCTCTCTCTCTCTCTCTTCTCTCTCTCTCTCTCTCTCTCTCCCTCTCTGCTAATGGAATATATCATATACATGTTATCTTAGCTTTCAAACCACAATACCGCCTGCTCTCACATGATTCTGAGAGAGTTACCTCATAATTCTCCTTACTGGCCATTTGCAAATAGTTTATAGCATTCATAACTCCCTCAACATCCCTTTGAAAAAGGTGTTACCTTTCTCATTCGATGAAGGTTATACACCTCTGCTATTCCCTGATCCCCCCATATGTCAGATCCTGACATCTCTTACCAAATTCAGACACCGAGCCGCCTTGCTAAAGGAATCGTTCATGTCTCACTTTGCAGTTCAATTGGGATCCACTTCAGTTTTTCTGACTGCCTAAAACAGGGGACGACTTAGGTGCGTTTGCTATCTTTTCGATCCACAACCTCTCCAATACCCTCATGTTTCAATTTTTACTGCAGAACTAATCGCTATGATAATTGTACTTTCTCAAATTTTGTTGCTTAACAAAGAGCACACTTAAGTCATTTATTCCTAGCGCTCAAATCACATTACTCTAAAATCACAATGGCATCCACTGTACAACAATTTCTTCGACACGAAATAAATTTCGCTCTGTTGGACCCATCTCCCGCAGGGGTGGCTGGCAATGGAACTGCTGATAGATAGACCAGAATGACCTCCTCCTCTTTTCCGAAATATGAAATAATAACTTAATGCTGAAAAAAATTATAACTCCAAAATAATAAGGAAACAACTAACCTGAACATAAAATTTTTTTAATTTAGTTGTTTCCTTATTATTTTGGAGTTATAATTTTTTTCAGCATTAAGTTATTATTTCATAGTGATTTTTACTGACCTTTTGCTCAATGCCAAATTGTTGATGAATATCCGTAATATTGTTGGCTAGGACTCTGCTGGTCTGAGAAACAGATATTATCATTTTTCCTGTTTTTCTCTCAAAATATTCAAAAATAATCAGTGAAACCTTATCCCCAGAAAACTCCTGTTTGTTGTTCCCAGTCCAGCTGTCTGCCATTGTGGCCACATAACTGACCTTAAATAATGTTGGTTAAAAATCCAGCCTTCCCTTATTATGCATATGACATCAAGGTCCCTCATCACTTCTCTTCTGGAGGGGAGGTGGAAATCAGAGTTCAGGCAGGACACGAATTCGACAAAGAACTCAGACTCCACGATATAAATAAGCCCCATGTCACGTAGCAGAAATCTAGAAACAAAAATATTTGATGAGAAATGATATTAATGACAAATGAAACTTGGTATTTCAAATTCGAAATTTTTTTTATGGACTGTATTCTGTTAGTTTTTTGAACTGTTAGTTGTGACACCACTTATAGTAAACTGTTCTTTAAATAAAAACACTTAGTTATAAAGGCAAACTCAGAGCTCTCTTGCTGCTTAATATTTTCGACTAGACTGAGGAATGATGGTCTGACGCTTTCTGCTGGGTGTCTCACTGCCTGTTGAGAAGCTCCGGACCCGCTTTGACCCTCCTTCATTTGCATTACACGCTCCATTGTGCAAGAAGGATGTTTTTAAAAAATTACAACAACTAAAAATCCTTATTCAGGTAAAATTTTAAAATTGTGAAATATTTAATGTTGAATTTTAAAATTAAAAGAAATAAATTCAAATAAAAAAGTATCAGTATAAGTTACTTACGATCAAGATAGTGCGATTTCAAGCTATGTGTTTGTTGATTTAATGTCAAAGTGAAAGTTTTTTCTACATTGGGAGCATTCATTTTTCTTGTACATCACTCTATTGCCTCAATATACTCCTTTTTGCTCTTGACAGACCCAAATTACTTGATAAGATGGGGGCCATAGGTGCTCCAAGTTCATCTTGTCTGCTTTTTTTCATGGGAAGTTACAGGATGCATCAAACTCAATAATTTCAAGAGTTACACTTGGACGACTTTCACCGTTTGCAATTCTTTTTTCCCATAAGCATTTATTCATATTCTGTTTTATCGCAATTTTAAACACAAATTTAAGGAAATAGGTTTAATCACTATCACCAAGTAAATAATAAACAGTAAATTGGTTATAATAATAATAATAATAATAATAATAATAATAATAATAATAATAATAATAATAATAATAATAATAATAATAATAATAATAATAATAATAATAATAATAATATCAGTATAAATAATAAGAATATAATACTTATAATAACATGTTAATAATAATAATATAATAATAAAATAATAAAATATGATGTTAAAAATATTATACTAATATAATACATAATATTAATAATAATAATAATAATTAATTAATAAGAGGTATTTTTATTATTTTTTTAATTATTATTATTAATTATTTTATTATTACTATGTTCTTATTATTTATATTATTACTATTATTAGTTATTATTATTATTAATAATATTATTATTATTATTATTATTATTATTATTATTATTATTATTATTATTATTATTATTATTATTATTATTATTATTATTATTATTATTATTTATGTAAATTTGCGCTTTTGCGCTCTTAAAAAAGTTGTTGAGCGCAAATGCAAAAGCGCACATTTTTAGAAATTTCGCGCAAACGGCCAAAATAGCGCAACATTTTTTTTACCTAAATTGCGCTTATCCCCACCTCTGATATATATAATATATATATATATATATATATATAATATATATATATATATATATATATATATATATATATATATATATATATAATATATATTATATTATATTATACTATTATATAAGAGAGGAGAGAGAGAGAGAGGAGAGAATCCTTGGGGGGATTATGTGTGGATGAAAACTGATTATGAGCGAGTCGAAAAGCAGAATTTAAAATGCCTTAATAGGCACATCATTTTACATAATAAAAGGAAATGAACGGAACGTCCATGTAAACCAAATTCAATATTAGTAAAGCCATAAGCGGCGGAGAAGCCACAAAATTTTTTGCTTTTTTACAGGGAAAAATTTGAAATTTTGTTTTTAAATTTTACGAATCACTCTTTAAGAAATTATTTTTATCGGTTTAAATATGTTTAATTATTAAAAAAAAATATAAATAAAATAATCAATTTCTTTTGTAGGCATGCACTGCCTACCTTGCCTTCCCAGAGGGCACGTCCCGATTATATATATATATATACTATATATATATATATATATAATATATAATATAATATATATATATATATATAGTATATATTATATATATATATATATATATATATATTAATAATAGTTATATATTAATATATATATATATATATATATATATATATATATAGTTATTTGGGACAGTCGTAGTATCTTCCATCTAAATATGTTGTACCAAAAGAGGTTAAAAATTCTGGTTATTTTTTTTCTTTGCTATTTGAACAAATTGTTTACGAGCGCTCATGGTGCCAATGCGTGTTTTTTTAAGCAATGCAAAGTGAAATTAAATTATAAATATAAAAATTTCTTTAAGTGAGGTTATAAATACGTTAAGTAAGGTTATGTTGAGTTACGTTAGTTTACAATATTTAAACTTTAATATTTCTTTAATTAGCTTCTTCGCATTACAACCGTTCTTAAATGACATCTTTATCTTTATGCTTATTGGGTTAAAAAAAACCCTGTGGGAAAAACAAAATTATCATAAAAATTAACATCACAGTGAAAGATCCTACTGAATAGCCGTATATTATATATATATATATATATATTATATATTATAATATATATATATATAGTATATTATATATATATTTCTTATCGACATTTATGTATTATAGTTCTAAAATACTATTTTATATATATATATATATATATTATTACTATTGTTAACAGCATACAAAACGACAGAAATTCTGAACTGGTATGTCAGGATTTCGTCTTCAAACAGTGATCGATATTAACAGTTTTGGTGGGGGGTGGGTGATTCGATTTTCTCTGTTCAGATTCTCAAATCTCAACCTCTTTTGAATATTTTTGGATTCTTCTCTATTAGCAGATCCTTAGCGTATAGATGCACAAATACTACTAACTACTACTACTTACTACTACTACTACTACTACTTACTTACTACTACTACTTACTACTACTACTACTACTACGAACTACTATTCTTATTATTATAAAAATAATTATATTATTATTTTTTCTATATTATATAATTATTATTATTTATTATTATTATTAATTATATTTATTTATTATTAATTAATATAATAATTAATAATAATAATAATAATAATAATTAATAATAATAAATAATAATAATATATAATAATAATAATAATAATAATAATTAATAATAATTAATAATAATATAATAATAATAATAATAATAATAATAATAATAATAATAATAATAATAATAATAATAATAATAATAATAATAATAATAATAATAATAATTCTTAGGATGGAATATCTGAAAAACATTTTTCTTTCGAGAACAAAATGTGTTGTTTTGCGTATTTTTATCTTCTGTCTCTAATAAATCAAACGTGATAAAAAAGTTGAAAATTTGCTTTTGTTTATAATTAATTAAGGTTACCATATTTTCTGAACGAAAAATCGGGACACCTTACACATCATTATATATATATATATATATATATATATAATAGTATATAATATATATACTATATATATATATATATATATATATATATATAATATATAAATATATATAATATATATATATATATATATATATACTATATAATAATATTACGGTATATTATATATATATATTATAGGATATATATATAAATATATATATAATAATATATTATATATATATATATATAATATATATATATATATAATATATATATATATTACATTATATTATTTATATAATATATATATATATAATATATATATAGTATATTATTATTATATATAAATATAATATATTATATATATATATATATATATATATACGGTATTAATATATATATATATATATATATTATATATATATTATAATTATATTAGTATTATATTATATATAATATATATATATATTATATATATATATATATATATTATATATAATATATAATTCAATTTCTAAAGTAAGAACTGCGCGAGCATCTAAAGTTTATTATTAATCTTCTGTGACAAACTGACAACAACAAACACGGAAATATTGCTAAAGTACTTTCTGTGCTGTTCTTGTCAGACTCTGTTGTCACGCATAGGTTAACGGAGCGATAATTTAAAAAATTTAAATATCGATAACAAAAACCTCATGCCCTGAAAAATGTATTAGTTTAACTATATATATATATAATATATATATATATATATATTATATATATATATATATATATATATATATATATATATATATATATATATATAATAATATATATTAAATTAAAATAAATTCATTAAAAAAATATTTAAAAATATACGAAAGCATTGTTAAAATTGGGTTTGTATCGTAAAATCGGGACGAAATCGGGACTCTCTTCTATATCGGAACAATGGTTTCAAAAAAAGGATTGTCCCGGCTAAATCGGCACGAATGGTAACCTTATTTATAATATATTTATTATCATGCTTTCATTTCATTTGAAGTTATCTTTTTAAATATAGGCAATACTTCATGCTGTATATAAGTGGTTAAAAAAATTTAAATGTAATGAAGTATTTTTTTTTTTAAACTATTTAACTTTAAAGGCGAAAATATTTATAGTACTATGTAATTGCCATTGCCAAATCATACATTTGTTTTATTTTTATTTGTTTTATATTTAATTCAGTAATTCTTTGTTTTTAAAATCTGAAAATGATGAATCTGTTGCCAAAGTTCTTCAGTAGAATTTAAGTATATATAGGCTGATACCATTTCATCATCATGTCTCAAATCTTTTTTGAATATCTCCCCATCCTCATCGCTTACAGCTTGCATAAAGAAATTGAGTTATTACATTGCGGAAAACGTTCCATTCTTGCTGTAGAATTAATATTTTCTTTCAATGTATCATTTTATTAACAGGCAAATAAAAGCTTTGCAATTTTCAGAGTTATGTTTTTTTATATAAAAAGTTCACACCTTGCGGGCATAGCCTTATTCTAGGAGGGAAACTTCTCTAGGTAATTTCTACCTAGGATCCGGACTAGGAATCGAACCCGTGCTCTTGGCATGCGACTTTGTCACTCTACCGATTGAGCCACGGTTATTACTCTTCCTTTCATCTCACTAAAAATTCATTTTGAACATGAGTATATTTAATCATTAATAAAGTTAATGTCAATTAATTACAGTATCAAGATATTTTCTATTTTTTTTATATTGTGCTCTACGTAATTAAAATAATTAATTAAACTCAGAAAAGGCAAAACATTCCGTCTATCAATTAAAAGCCAAATTCGCATCATTTTTTTTCCAGAAGCCTCTTTTTGCACTTATTCTTTTTTTCTTACTTTTCCCTTTATTCCCCTCACCCCCTCTTTTGTCTCCTTTGTATTTGCATAAAACACTCCCCACTTGCTTTCAACTTTCCTCACCTTTTTGCAGCATTCCCCCAGTACTATTTTAATCTTGACACCAATGCGTTATCACTTGAGTCGAAGACGGATTCAGAGCCGGAGTCACAACTTAAGCATAAGTTTGGTAGGCCTACCATTTTGGTAAAACCAACACTAGTTCAATTATCGACCTTGAATTTTTGTTACATTGTTTCCAACATGTGTTCAGGCTGTCATATGATGACGTTATAAACACAGTCATTTATTGAGCAAACAAGCGACCATCTTCGTTTTTAAAACCAGGATACAGATGTATGCTCTTCGGAAGAGGATTCAAATTATAAATATGAGATAATATCACTACTCTAACTATTTGATTACCATGATTACCATGAATTATTATCAATGAAAGAGATAGATATGTAAATTAAATTAAAGGATTATCTCAACTAATCTTCATTTTTATTTTATTTTTATATTTTTTCTTAAGCTACTACTATCAAATTTTATTTTCAATGAATTACTTTTAAAGTTATTTTCGGATAGTCTCCAGATTAGCTGGCACCTGTATCTCAAAAACTTCAATAGCTACATAAAAACTGAATGCATTTTTGAAATCAGCGTACATTTTAATGGAAGAAACAAAAAAAATTATTTTAATAATTGTTAATTACATCCTTAAATAAAATTAGTTAAAATAACATCCAACGTCAGGCAGGAAAATATTAGACTTGTTAACCTTCAAAATATCGTTTTCTTTATATCTTTTCGACGTTTTAAGGATAACTTTAAATTCATGATTTTTAGATAAAATTACCCTAAAATTTAAGGTTTTTATATTTTAAAAAATTATTTCACCTGCACTCACGGGTCGGAAAGGTACGGGGGGCGGAGCCCCCCGTAGACTACCCTTGTGTGCCATGCATTTACGTTAATAAATTAAAAAATATATTTTTTTTTCATTCCATCCATACCAGCCTTAATTTTCAAGATGTCTGCCGAACATAAAATTGGGGGAAGGGGGTTAATGTCTCAAAAAATTGGGGAAAGCGATTGTTGTACATCAAAACATATTTATTAGTATTTTTTTATCGTGCTTTGTTTTATTTCTTATTTACGTTCCTCCATTATGTGTCCGCTGATTTCAAAAACGTATTAAGTTTTAATGTAGCTATTGTAGTTTTTAAGTTACAGGTGTCAGCTAATGTAGAGGTTGACCGTTATTTGCTTCTAATTTGGTCTGCTTATTATGTAGTTATCACATCATTGATTATATAACATTTTTTATCATTATTATCACATTATATCGGTGTTTTTAATAACCTGTAAGAGTTAAGCGAACATTTTTCAGTCTTGTTTTATTTTTAATGAAAACTTATTTATTTCTTATCACTCAAAATTGGGATATCATCTAGTTAATTTACAATGTTGTAGTGTAGGAAATATTGGACAAAGTGTTACGACATTATATTGGCGATGAAATGTTACGAAACGACTTTGACATTAATATTAAGTTGATAACCCTGACATAGTATCGATCAATAGTGATGATGATGCAATAATGATGTTATGTTGAAGTAAAATTGATGTAATATTACGTAATATTACTTTCAATTCAATTCCATACTCCTTAAATCGAAGCCGATCTTCGGTCACTCCATGGATAGCATCTCTCCAAACATTTCTGTTCTTTATCACTTTCTTAAGCCTGCCCAAGGTCAGGCCGGTATCATTTTTGATTGTGTTAAATAACGTGTATTTAATTGCCTTCTCCTCCTACTCCCACTTATCATTCCCAATATGAGTGACCTCTCCAGTGAGTCACTGGGCATGACACGGCCGAAGTACGACAACCATTGCTTGGTGGTGCTGATTTCCAGAGTGAGGTCTCTTGCCTGACGCGATCATGGACTTCCTTGTGGACCAAGAAATGCTCAAAATCCTTCTCCAGCACCAAATCTCGGAGGCATAGATTCTTCTCATGTCTCTCTTCCTAACCGTTCAAGTCTCGCATTCGCAAGTAGCTGCTGGGAAAATGATCACGCCGACTAGTCTGGTATTAGTTGCAGTGATGACATTTCTTCTTTTCCAGATAACCTTCATTCTCATCGTCGCAGTCCGTCCAAGAGCCAACCGTGGCTTGATTTCTGATGTAGTGCCTACACTTTGGTCAATCCTGGAGCCAAGAAATATGAACTCTTGGACATTCTCAATTTCATCAATGTTGATCTTTATACAACATTTGCCGTTTTCGGAGGTTGTCATCACTTCTGTTTTCTTTATGTTTAGGCTTAGACCTAACTTCTTGCTTTCTTCTTTAACTTCAAAGAGAAGTTATTCCAAATCTTGCTTGCTTTCTGCTAGCAGGGTTATGTCAGCAGCGTTTCTAAGGTTGCTGATGTTCCTACCGCCAATCTTCACTCTAATACCATTGTTTTCTGGTTTGCCTTTCTCATGATTGCCTCGGCATATAGGTTGAAAAGCTGTGGGAATAGATTCCAGCCCGGTCTCACTCCTTTCCCGATTTTAAACCAATCCGTATCACAGCTTATAGCTCTTACAACATCTTCTGGTCCATGTAAAGTGCTTGGATAGGCCGTACAAGTTGACTAGGTGTTCCCATTTTTAGGAGACATGCCCACAACTTTTCGTGTTCAATGCAATCGAAGGTGGTCTTACAATC